>MU224304.1:767756-779472 GCA_018584345.1 Thuja plicata
ATCTCCATAATAGCTCTTTGTCCTCATAGGTCCACATAAATCAGTATGGACTAATTCTAGAATATCATGAGATGTATGGGTTTTACTTTTGAAACTAGACTTTGTCATTTTACCTTTTTGACAATTTGTGCACATGATGTTGTCTGGCTTTGTCATCATCGGTAAGCCTCTTACATTTCTTCTTCTACTTATTTTTATCATGTTGTCACAATTCACATGACACAATCTTTTGTGCCACAACCATATGCCTTTGTTTCTATTCATTAAGCAAGTGGTGTTAGTATCATTCATATATAATAAGTTACCTTTAGTCTGTTCACCGGTACCAATCAGTTTTCCCGATTCATTGAAGATCTTTGACTTCTTGTTCTCAAATGCTACTCTATGACCTGAATTATTCAGCTGAGAAACACTCAACAGATTATAATTTAATCCTTTTACCCAATAAGCATTTTCACATTTAATCAGGTTATTCAACATTATAGTTCATTTACCTTCAACCGGACAAGGTGTATCATTACCCATTCTTACTGTACCACCATTATAATACTCAAAAGTATTAAACTTTTCTTTGTCGTCGGTCATGTGGTGAGTGCAACCACTATCTATAATCTAGATGTCATTCTTGCTAACCTTAGATATGAGTGCAGTTTCTGCATACCTTTCATCTTCATCTAAATCATCTTTCACAACTACAAATACCATCTCAATGTCTTCATCAAGTTTGGTGTCAATATCTTCATCTTTGCAAGCATCTAGGTAGCTAGCCTTCTTGCCTTTATTCTTGTAGTCTTGGGTATCTCTTCTTTCTGATTGTCGGTAACTTCTGTAATCTTTGTTATCACCTCTATCAGATTTCTTCTCAAAAGATTTGTCATTACCTTTGTCATATTTTCTTCTGTTAGGACATCTTGCAGCAAAGTGTCCAATCTCTCTACAATTAAAGTATGCAAGTGGTAACTTGCCTTTGTATTTACCTTTGCTTCTCTGCATTCTACTTGCCATGAGTGCTTATATTTCATCTAGATCTTCTTCTTCACTTTCACTTTCACTATCTCTTCTAGATGCATGTCTTTGACTTGATTTGTTTATTCTCATAGAAGACTTAAATGCATACTCTAAGTTTGGTAAGACACTATTATCAAAGTTATTCATCTCAAATGAAATCAGTCTACCAATTAAACTATCAATTGTAACTGTGTTGTTTGGTACTGCTCTCATTTCTTGAATAGCAGAAACTCTAATAGCATATACAGGCAGTAAGGTTCTTAATATTTTACTTACCATTGTCTCCTCTTCAAGTGTACCTCCAACACCTTGTATAGCATTGACTACTTCTTTTATTCTTGTGTTGTACTACATGATGTTTTCTCCTTCTTTCATTTTGAGATCATCAAATTTTTCTCTAAGGCTTTCTACCTTGGCTCTCAGAACATTTGTATCACCTCCATGTACAAGCTTCAGTTTGTCCCACATTTTCTTTGCAGTTTTGCAATCCTTGACATCTTCAAATTCAGCATCGGAGAGTAAGGAAGAAAGCTCTATAACCATGCAGTTATGCTCATGCTTTTCTCTCAATTGATCTACTATCAAAGCTCTCATAGGCAACACATATTTAGTATCTAAGTATTGAGTAACATCATTACCAATACCTGATAAGTGGAGTCTTATCCTACTCTGCCATGAAGCAAAGTTGTCTTTGTTCAACTTGGGCACATCTCGTATGTTCATCTTGTGATCCTGACTTAGGTCTTGAAACCTTCCTTCTAAGCACACAAGCTCTGATACCAATTGTTAGTAATAACTAGGAGGGGGGCTGAATCAGTGGCTTCAAAAAAATTTCCTTATTCTAACCACCAATCAAATAAACCTCAGATTATTATGTCCCTTACAAGATGCATGCCATGAAATACTTATAATAATTAACTGTCTGTCTATTTTCCTTTTCTAACCTTATTCTCCTTGATTACTGATATGTAGTAAAACTTATTTACCGACACTTAGTAAATATGTAGAGTATACCGATAAATCCAGAAATGCATATGTAAAATGTAAAACAGTAAAGTAATAAACCATACACACATAACACAAGGATTTTAACATGGAAACCTTGTTAAGGGAAAAACCACTGGGACCGGTACCCCAAATTTTCACTCTTCTGAAGTGAGCCCTGTTAGGATCCAACCCTGTTAAAGGTTACATACACACTGTTAGGTGTGACATTTTTAGAGGATTTTATACATAGAGGTTGTCACTTAGTATCGGGCATCTATTTGCTACCATCCTTGAATCAGCCTCCTTCTTATACTGTCAACAGGCTTTAGGCAAATCTAATGCTACTTTCATGAATCATCCTTTTTGGCACTCCTTGGGATGTACCTCAATATATAGAAGACTGTTAAGTCCTACTCTGTTAAGAGACTTGATGCTTCAATGGTTAAACTGAAACACAATGACCTGTTTCTAATGCAACTTGAATTGTAGATTTTCAGATCTATTTAAGTACATTACCTCTTTGATCAATGTATCAATTTAATTCTTTGTGCTCCACACTTTCTTCTTTGTGATGTTGTGCTTCACTTTTTGTCGGTGTCTACAGAATTATTTAGCTCTCCTTCAGCTTGATTGATCAAGACTGTATGAAGTTATCCTTCATCAGTTTCTCTTCAGCATCCTCTTTCTATTCACTCCCCCTTTTTGTGATCCAGAAATGAATTAAGCTTGTCTCTTATATAGACATGATATTCATAGTTTCTTGATTCTTGATTCTTGATTCTTGGTGTGAAAAACAATCCATCCAATTTGATTTAAAGTATAACTCTTGATTTATCTTGTAGTTATCTTTTTTCCAACTATACAAATCTTCTTTAAATCAATCACTTAACTCTGGTCAAATAAAACAATGAAAACAACCAATTAAGTCTATCTTTAGCTCTTGCCAGCTAGATATTTTGTCATTTTCTGAACTCTTTGTTCTGTCGGTCAACTCTGTAGTTAGTCATCGGTGACAACTGCCAGTTCCTTCGGTGTGACTCCAGTCAGCTTCGGGATCTCCGTTCGCCAGGCATTATTGGATTTTACTCGTCGGGAAACTCTGTTCTCAACTCGTTGGGAATCCTGTGATTTTGCTTCGTCGGGAAATACTGTCGTCTGCTCGTCGGGTATCACTGTGACTTTGGTTCTTTGCCTTTACCGATGGTGTGCACTCTGTCAGTGTTATCTGTCACTTAGTGAATACTTGACTTTTATGCATTGTTAAAAGCATAATCTTTGTTCCATTGATTTTCTGAAGTCTTTGGCATGACCGTACAGATGATATCAAGTTGACATCAATGAAAATACAAACCATTAAGTAATTTAATGTCTTGTATTATCTTCAACTTAACATTATCAAACATTTAATCAGTTACATGTCATCAAGAGCGCATCATTAACTTTTCAATGCTTCAAAGGATTCGCCAAATGAACACCTGAATCAAAAGTTGCGGCCTCCAGAAGTAGGATCTCCTTAAATGGGAAACATAAAAATGTGTTGGGCACATAAATGAGTTGTAAAAGGGAGTTACACATGTTGGTGTGTATTTTGATATATCATAGGAAATTTTGGATTGGAGATAAGATGGGTACCACCATTTTGGTGGGTTTAGCTAATGGTTTTGAAATATTGAGTGACTGTTGCATATATTGTATCACATACATGTTAGTTGCATAAGATGGAGGTTGTGTAAGAGTCGTATAACTATTGTATTACCTCTGGATCTCTGGTTGGTGATAATCATGTGAGAAGATTGCTCTATAAAATATATTGTACTATATTATTTAAATCTGAATATATAATCGGCAGTTTTTTTAGTGTGGGATTTTTCTCCCAAAAGAGTTTTCCCCAATTAAATTATTGTGTCCTGGTATGCATGTTATTTTAGCTTATCTTAGTTAAGTTTATGTAATTTTGTAAAGATTTGAAAAAAAAATTGCATAACCCTCATCTCAAGGTTAGTCAAAGAAGTTGTTTGGAGACCTTAACTTCCTTACATGTGGTATCAAAGCCCTATCACCTTTAGTTTTAGTTGAGGGTTGATGATTTTTTGAACTAATCTAGATTTGAGAGGGAGATTTTGTAGAAAATACTTTGTGGTCTTGTTGCAGGAATTTGCAGAAGGCAAGTTCATTACAGAGAATAGAGGTGGATAATTTTTCTAGAAATAATTTTGAAATGTGGAAATTGAAGATAGAGGATCTATTAATAGATCGAGGTCAACAATATATTATTAATGAGAATATCTCTAGGCCTACAAATCCTATTATGGTTGCTCACTATAATGTTATGGATCATAAAGTTAAGCGTCTAATCATATTATGCTTAACATACTCTATTTTAATCAATGTCCATGAAGAAACTTGGTGAGATTTATCAAGCCAAATCATTAGTGAACAAGATTTTTTTAGGGAAGACATCATATTCCTTGGGAATGAAGGAAGGTGGATGAATTATAGGCCACCTAGAAGCATTCAACATGTTGGTGGCTTAATTGGCATCTTTTGGTGTTAAGACCACAATGAGGATGGGAAATGGTAGATCTTGCTTTGTTCTTTTCCTAATTTGTGGGATACTCTTGTTATGGTTATTGGCGGTATTTCTATTATTTTAAAGACTAAAAAAGTGATGGGTTTTTTTTCTTTCTAAAGAGATGGGGATGAAGGTATCCATAAATTCTAAGGAGACCCTAAGTGTTCATGAAAGACCCAGGGAAAAAGGAAAGAAGAATGAGAAGCATAATAAATCCAAATCTCCTAGAAAGTCAAAATTTATTTGGTGGAACTATGGAAAACCTATACACTTTTGTAAGGAATCCAAAAAAGAAATGAAGAAGAATAAAAAGAAGAAATTTGATTCTCATTAAGTCTGAGAAGGAAGAAGGTTAAGCATTCATTGTAGCGTTGGTCACTCATGTAGGTAATGATGCATGATTAATTAACTAATGGGTATCTTTTCATATGACCCCTAATAAAAATCAGTTTTCTAAATATGAAGAATTTGATGTCTAGGTAATGTATACTTGGGTGATGATTGTTAATTAAATTGAACAATATGATAGGGGATAGTTACTCCTTTTCAAAATTTACATTCGGAAGGAAGATGTCCCAATAGGCTCAAGTGTGGACCTAAGCGTTGAATGGGGTAGTTATCCTTCACTAAAATATGTAATTTGAAAATGGAAAAGATGAAAGATGCAATGTAGATGAAAAAATAGCCAACTAGTGACAACACTAGAAAATATAGACTAATAAATAAGTGCCAAGAACCTGTAATGATCAGAATCGGGTTCCAAAAAGTTGTATTGACTTGTGGGTGAAATCTAAGCTAAAGTTGCAGGGAACATAACATTTCAAATGTTCTATTCCTGGGAACATGGCATTTTAGACATTCTAATCTAGGTACTTTTGACTGGGATTTTTTTAGATCCTCTAACTGGTTCTGATCTACCCGAAAAAGATCCAACAGCTCCGTAGCCTATTCTTATACACATAAAAATGGGAAAAAAGGTTGGGTAAAAGGGGTTTGCCTTGGTCAAACCATCGATTAGGAATCAACCTTGAAAATGATATGAAATTGCACAAAGAAAAGTATGTAAAAATGTAAATGTTAGATTCACCTTGCATAAACCCTCATGGACGGATGTAGAAATTGCTCATACCCATGAAGATGCTTGAATGTGCTTGAAATACAAATATTTAACCTTGTAATGTAGAATGGAATCAAGGATTCCCTTACAAATATGTGGATCTATAAATGCCACTCCTAGATCTTGAATGTAGATATGCTTGATAATCGCTTGCAATGAAGGAGAAATGAATGTGGATGGAAGGAATAATCTTCTTTCTTGATTGAGAACTTTTGTACTTGGCCCTCGTGGGAGAGAAACTTGATTCAATTGGAGAATATTACCTTGGAATTAACTTGAATTGGAGAAACTAGATCTTGGATGCTTGCCTTCAAATCTTGAATCCAATTGCATGAATGCTTGATCTCTTGAATGCCTTATGAAAACTTGATTGCAAATTGTAGATCATGTATATATATCAAAATGAGGAGAGATAGGGTGTTTATATACTCAATCCATCATTTTGGGATTCAAAAATAATCCAAGCTGACCACGGGATCCAATTTCCCACTAGCACCTCAACATAGGGCTCTGGGCCAAATTTGGGCCAAAAAATGTGGGAACAAAATGTTCCTAGGGGAATGAACTCAAATTCAAAGTAGGTGTCGAGATGGCAGAAAAGATGTGGGAAAAGAAGAGTTGGATTGCTAGGATCAAACATAACTAACACTGGATCTCAAAATCACCAAAATGGGGCCTAATAGAGCATCCAATTATGGGTGCTAACTTTTTAGGATGGTAAATAAATATTATTGGTCGTTAAGTGAGAATTAGGTTTCTTGATGGTAGAATAAGAATGATTAATTATATTTTTCATAGCCCTATACTAGCATGAAGTTTGTTATCTATGATAAAACTAATAGATGTTGGTATGCAGGTAGTCTTTCTGATGCAGAATGCAAAATAGTGAAAAGTGCTATGGCATTTTGTAAAGGTGTCATATTTGGCACATTGTATAACTTGGATGCATACATTGTTGAGTGCAATAGTACTTATGTGAAAAGAAAATCTTTGGACACTTTGTTCGAAGGGGTGAGGGTTTAACTTTCAGTAGATGATCATGAATTTTGGCTACCTAAGAGTGCTTTCTCTTATGAATCAAAGTCACCCAGAGACTTGGTCACACTAGAGATAAGTGTCTAAGGACCTTTAAAAATAAAAAAATTATTGAAGGCTTGAATTATTACAATCTTGATTTTGATTTATGTGAGAATTTCATTTATGGAAAACAAAACTATGTTCAATTCCACTCAAATCCTCACAAATTTTGTAAGTTGTTGGATCTTCTTCATTCTTATGTGTTTGGTCCTATAGATTTTCTTTCCATTGAAAAATACACATATTATGTTTCATTTATTGAATATTTTATTGGAAGGACATGGTTATATATTATAAAAAGTAAATATGATTTTTTTGGTCATTCTAAAGAATTTAAAGCAATGGTTGAATTGCAAACTAGAAAGAAAATAAAAATTTTAAGGACTGATAATGGCAATGAATTTTAATCTAATGAAATTGATAGATTTTGTAAATATCGTGGAATTCATAGACAAAAGAATACTCTATATTCTCCACACCATAATGGAGTTGCAAAAAGAATGAATAAGACATTGATGGAGTAGTATAGAAGCATGTTGAGTGGTGTTGATCTAGAACCAAATTTTTGGGTTGGAGTTGTTTTCACTACTTGCTACCTAATTAAAAAGTCTCCTACCACAAATTTTGTTGATAAAATTCCTATAGTGGCATGGTCAGGTCATAAGCCCTCATTGAGATATCATAGAGTTTTTGGATGTGAGGCATATGCACATATGCCAAAAGAAAGGTGAACAAAGTTGGAGAGAAAGTTTGTGAAATGTGTTTTCATCCAGTATAGTTATGAGCATGTAAAATGGTACAAACTTTGGGACTCTGTTGTACAAAAGGCAATACACAGTAGAAGTGTTATTTTTAGAGCAGCTAACCCTCCTTCTATAATATTGTAGCCATAATAAACTAAAAATGAAGATGTGATTCAACTTCCTTCTATGAATGATAAATTTGAATTGAGACCTCTAGATAGACAATAAGTTGAGGAGAGCTAATTTATCTCTAAATATTCAAAAGAGGAGGAAAAACCTCCAAATCATCTTGTTTAAAGGTCTACAAGGCATAAAAAAACTACCTCAAAGGTATTCACCTGAATCTAATTACAGATGATTTTTTGCTTTGAATAATAATGTGGATGAACCTATATCTATATAAGATACATTAGGAATGAATGATGTAGAATCCAAAAAAATTGTTACGGATGAAAAAATGGTAGCTAATTGAAAAGAATGATACATGAGATCTCATACCATTGTCTGAAGGGCGAAAACTTATTGGTTGCAAATGGGTGTTTAAGAAAAATATTGGTTCAAATGAAGGAATTGAGAATTATAAAGCAAGGTTAGTTATGAAAGACTACTCTCACGTTGAGGATGTTTATTATGGTGAGATGTTGTCTCTTGTTACAAAAATTACTTCCAAATTATATTTTTTCTTTCTATTGTTGTTGCTTATGATTTAGAGGTTCAAAAAATGGATGTAAAAATTATTTCCCTTCATGATGATTTGGAGGAGGATATTTATATAACATAACCATAGCATTATGTGGTAAAAGGTAAATGTAATTTGGTTTATAAATTGAATAAATCGTTATATGGCCTAATAAATTGAATAAATTGACTAAAAATTTGATACATATGTGTTGAGTTTGGAATTTAAGCATTTTAAATCAGATCATTGTGTTTATTATAAATTTGATGATGATCATTTCACATGCATTGCATTATATGTTGATAATATGTTATTCATTGGTAAATGGAAGGGTATGATTTCAAACTAGAGTCACTTACTGCTAAATTTGAAATAAAAGATCTTAGTGCAACTAAACAAATTATTGGGATAAAAATTAAAAGAGATAAAGTGAAGATAAAGCTATGACTAATCAAGAGTAAGTATGTGATCTCAATTTTATAAAGGTTCAACATGTGGGATTGTAGGCCATTATGTGTTCCTTTTATAGTTGGAACAAATTTATCTCTTTCAAATTATCCTACATCCCCACCAAAGATGGAAAACATGAGAAGAGTATCTTACTAGAGCGCAATTAGAAGTTTGATGTATGTTATGGTTCTTATTAAACTAGACATTGTCCATGTAGTGGGATTTCTTTCCAGATATATAGCTAATCGTGGTAGAGTTCATTGAGATGTAGTTAAAAGAGTCTTCAGACATTTGAAGGATACCTCAATGTATTATTTGTGTTATTATGGTAATTTGATAAGAGATAAGATTTCCCTTGATATTCATTGTTATGTGGATTTAGATTGGGTGAGTGATATTGATATCATAAGATTTACCAATGCTTATGTGGTTACTTTATTTGGTGGTGCAATTAGTTGGACGAGTGAGTGGCAAGTTGCAGTTGCTCTGTCCACTATTGAATCTCAATATATGGCATCTACTTATGCTTGTAAAGAAGTCATTATAGCTTAAGATACTATATTTAGATATTAGAATAAAACAAGGAGTAGAGAGAGATTATTGTGATGTTAGAGTGTGATCTACCTAGATAAGAACCTAACTTTTCATGCCAAGACCAAGCATATTGTTGTTCAATATCATTTTGTCAGAGATGTGGTCAAGGATGGTAGGGTGATGTTGGTTGATGTAGAGACTTTGATGAATGTTTCTAATTTGTTAACTAAGGTTGTGAGAATTGATAAGTTTAGATGGTTTTCAGACTCTATGGGACTCATGGTCCCTAGCAATTGAATTATGGTGTAGATACTCCCTTTTCTCTTGCAACCTGTGTTCAATAAGTGGGAGAATGTTAGGAAAATGGTGTCTCATCCTTGCATTTACATAAGATTAATATTTATTGTAATTTTGAATTTGGGCATGGATTGATTAGAAAATTTCCCCAAAGCTACAATTTGGCTAGATAAGAATGCTAGTAATTTTTGTTGCTTGTTTGAGGATCAAAACAATGGGAACAAGTAGAGTCACTTCTAGTTGTTCTAATATTTCTCTCAATATATTTGACCTTTATGTAGGAACATGAGCAACAAATTCAAATGTGTTCCTAACAATCAAAATAGAAAATTTGATTTGTTTTAATATTGGAATGCCTTAATTATATATCTTGATTATTTTAAATGTGTTAATTGTTTGTTTGTTTTTATTTTTTATTTTTTAGTGGAAACTAAATCTAATCTATTTAGAAAATCATAATTATATATTTTTATTATTTTACATGAAATAATTAAATCAACAAACTAATAATCAACTAAATTAAATAGATGACTTTACGTAATTTAGTATAACTAATCAATAATTAAAATTTACTAATTACAAATTTAATCTCACAAGGATAGACATATTGATAGAGAGTTTTTGATATGCATGATTGGGAGAAATCTATTCTCTTGTGGCATTCAACTGACACCCTCTCCCTTCTATTTGTTGCTCTTGTGCCTTAGTTCTATGATTTTTATTTTTAGTGTCCTATATGTTGCCATTTTGCATGTTTTGTGTTGTTTTTAGTTTTTATTGACACATTTTTAAGTTTAAACTTGATCACCATTGTCCTTAGTAGGGTTAGGATTGACTGCTGTCACAAATGATCTGAACATATATGCAAATGCACATGGATAATAGTCCACTTAATGATGGATAGGGAAGACTATTAATAGGGAATTTGAGCAAGTTGGTAAAGATGGAAAACTTACGAATTTCAAACAAGTGTTTCAAACAAAAGAACTAGAACTGTTGGAAGAAGCGACTTTTAATTTGGGAATCAAAGGAAACTATTCAAGGGCCCTTAGAGCCCAAAGAGGAGTTGGTTGTGGCCAAGCCAAAAGAGGTGAAGATGCTCTCTTGCTTAGGGTTTTAATGGTTATCCCAAATAAATGAATGGTGAGTGCCCTAAATGAAGAAGATGATGACATATAACTGATTAAATGATTGACTATATTAAGTTGAAGATGATGCAAGACATTAAATCAATTAATGGTTTGTATTGTCATTGATGTCAACTTGATATCATCTATATGATCATGCCAAAGACTTCAGAGAACCAATGGAATAAAATTTATGCTTCCAGCAATGCATAAAAGTCTAGTATTCACTAAGTGACATACTACACTGGCGGAGTGCACACCATCAGTAAAGACAGAGATTAAAGTCACAGTGTTGCCCGACAAAGAAGAATCACATGATACCCAATGAGGTAAAAATAGTGTTGCCCGATGAACAAAGATCCAATGATGCCCAACGGATGGAGATCCTGAAGCTAACTGAAGCGACACCAACGGAACTGGCAGTTATCACCGGCGACGAACTGCAAAATTGACCGACGAAATAGAGAGATCAGAAAATGACAAAATATCTAGTTGAAAGAGCTAAAGGATAGACTTAACTGGTTTTTTTATTTTTTTTATTCGACCTCAGTTAAGTAAGTGATTTGTACAGTTGGAAAGAAGATAACTACGAGATAAATCAGGAGTTAAAGCCATAAATCAATTTGGCTGAATTGTTTTTCACGCCAAGAATCAAGAATCAAAGAACCTAGAATTAAGGAAAATCATGTCTATTTAAGAGACAAGCATAATTAATTCTTAGTGTGGTCAATACGCAATTAGATACACGGGGGAGTGAACTGATAGAAGATGCTGAAGAGAAACTGATGAAGGATTAACTTCATGCATACCTGATCAATCAAGCTAAGGGAGAGCTAAAGAATTCTACAAACATCGATGGACAGTGAATCACAGCATCACAGAGAAGAAAGAGTTAAGTACAAAGGAATTGAATTGATACATTGATCAGAAAGATATTGTAAGTAAATAGATCTGAAAATCTGTAATTCAGTTGCATTAGAAACAGGTCATTTTGTTTTAGTTTAACCATTGAAGCATTAAAGTCTCTTAATAGAGCAGGACTTAACAGTCTTTTGTAATTGAGGTATATCCTAACAGATTACCAGAAGGTTGACTCATGATAGTAGCACCGGTCTTACCTAAAGC
>MU224304.1:786350-866966 GCA_018584345.1 Thuja plicata
AATTCCCCCCCCCCCCCCCCTCTCAGTTATTACTAACAGAAGAAACCATACTAAATAGTATTGTTATTTTTTTGGTTTTTCTTGATAGTGATGGTCTTCCTACTTGAAGGTTATTTGATGGGCTTAACAATTTATGGGGTAATACATTGTTTGTTTACATTTTGTTTTGTGGAGTGATGCAAAAATATTTTTGTTATATTTTTTAATAATCATAATATGCAAAAGAGAGTGATAGAAAAGAAAATTTGGAACATTGGTAAGTCTCTATCTAAAGCCATCCCTTGGAATCTAGATGTTTCTCTGAATGAAATTCTATTTTTTCACTCTAAGATGGATTTAGTAAAACATGTCCTTGTTCAAATGTGGTCATTTATTCCTCACCTACTTAAGCCTAATGGTAAGACCCAACAAGTTGAAGATACTTGGCCCTTTTTCCCTCATATGAGTGCAAGGATTCTTATCTCCTTTAATGATGGATTGGAAATACCAAAAACTATAGAATCATCTTTAAAAGATAAAACCCAAATGTGAGATTTAAGACTTAGGAGGACACAACTCTTATTTTTTTGTGTAAGATAGACGGACATCAAAAGAAACAGTGTCATATAATTCTTAATAATAGGAGGAACCCTAAAAAACTTAACCCTCCTAATGTGGCTAAATATATTCATGACTCTCATCAAATCTCTAAAAATGTGACCCAAGGTCATCCTATTAATGTCTCCTCAAAAGAGGAAAATCTAGAAAAACCTCAAAGTTTTACTTCAATGAAAGTTACAATTGATGGGAGAAAAAAATTAACCAAGGGTGCCAACTCAAAGATGATGGGAGAAATATTCTCTCATGTCAAATATTTGTTCAATGACTTCCATGTATAAGGTGGGAGAAAAAAAGAACCAATGTCTAAGGGAAAGATTGATGTCTTAAAATTTTCTAATCATAATAAGAATGCTCAAAAGATAGCACTTGATAAAATGAAAGAGAAATCCAAGCTCAATCTAACAAGAACATATTCTAAAACCCCCTTGATGCTACAAATGTAGTTGGTCATAGGGGAAAAAAATTTATGGATAACTTGCATGTCATCTCTGAAAAGTCTCAACAAATTGATAATATTGTTTACAATGATAGTGCTATTGTATTTGAAATAAATAAAGATGATTTAAGCCCTAGCCCTTTGTTGATAAATTTGTAAGATAAGATCAAATCGATAGAACAAGAGGGGGTTCATTTCAATTGTGAAACCAAAAACATTATATTTACCCTACACAATTTTAATGCCCTCTTTGTGGAGAAATAAGAAGGAAAAGTCTCAATAGAACCAAAAGTACACAAAAACTTTGGAAAAAGGGAAAAGTTAATGGTATCCAAGAATATTATGATAGAATTTGTAGAAATAGGAAGTCAAAATCATGAATTTTATATCCATGATCAAGTGCATTAGTTATAATATAAGGGGACTTGAGTCTCCAAATAATAAATATGTTTTGAGGGCTTCATGTAATCAAATCAAGAATCTTGACTTCCTACTAATGCAGGATGTTAAGACTGTGAGATTTCAACTGAATAACAACTTGAGATTTATTTGGAAATACTCGCTTTCCTTCCATGTTAGGCATGAAAGAGGGAAGGGGGCATTGCCATCCTTGTCAACAACAAATGGGATAAATATATGTTGGGTGAATATTTTGCAATCAACTTGACTCAACCAATTGAAAAATGGTTATTTTAGCCACAGTGTTATGAGATAAAATCTCTCCTCTCAAAAAGGGGAGTCTCCCTTCTTATTGGTACTAGACACAATTAAGAACTTACCTAATTGTATTTACACTAGGCTAACAATAGAGTGTGGCACTCATCATTTTCTCTTGTTTTAGAAAATATATCTCTTACTTACAATAAAATTTATTAATATAAACCTATAACTCTAATGTAGCTCACCAAAAAGCACTAACCAGAGCAACAATTCCAATATTAAAAAGTTAAATGAAAGAATAACAAAGTGTATACCAACATATTCAAGTAACCAAGAACCTTATGAAAGCACAAACTTATGTTACTTCCAACTTGAATATTTAGGAACAAGAATGAAATGTATTTGCAATTCAAAGACTTTAGCATACACCACAAACCAAAATACATAAACGTAGAAGATAATAGCAGCTCAAAGACTCCAAATTATCTCTAGTTAACACGTAACAAAACTTCCAAATTTGATAATGCAACTCAAAGAGTGCAAAATCAGGCTTAAAAATGCTCTTAAACAAGTTAGAAACACCATAATACCTTAAATCAACTGAAGGTCATGTAACAATAATGACATAAGAACACTATTACCATATAAGAATTTGATTCAACACAAATATTGAATGCAAATGACTCCTTTTATTGACTTAAATATGTTTTACACTTGAAGAACAAAGTCTTAAAATTAAATTTATCAGATTTCCATGTCCATATTGATGCTTGAAAATTGCTTTCTGGATTAAATTGTGTAATTTTTTGCATCGACGTTTCAGGTCACACTCCATGAACCATCATCAGGATAATAGAGAACTGTTGAAGAGTTAAAAATGGTGAATTGCAGACCAAGACTTGAATAAAAAGAGAGTAGGGGGGGTAGTAGTGTCAAAGGGGCACAAACTTCAAGGATAAAAAATAAAACCAATAAAGAAAAATAAAGAAAAAAGCTTAAAAAGAAAAAAACTATATTAACCACTAAATGTCTAAGCTATAGAGAACATTATAGCTTAGCCATTTTGTGGTTAATATAGTTTTTTTTTAAGATTTTTGTCTTTCCTTTTACTTATTTGTTTGATTTTTTATCTTTGAAGTGTGTGCCCCTTTGACATCACCGCCCCTCCATTCTCTTTTTATTCAAGTCCTGGTCTACAATTCACCAATTTTAACTCTTCAATTGTTCTCTATTATCTTGATAATGGTTCACAGAGCATGACCCAAAATATCGATGCAAAAAATCACATACAATTTAATCCAAAAAGAAATTTTAAAGAAATGTCTTAAAATATTGCTCAAACTGACAGAGTTTTGTTCCATATGCTTAAAGATCATATATACAAAGAAGTCCCCTCATATATAGAGGAATTCTTATGAGCAAAAAGATGGAAATATTCAATAACAGACTCCTATCTGACTTTGGACTTGTGTTGTTGTTACATGTAATTACAATTTTACAAATTACACATAAAATATCATAACAAAATTACATAAGGCACATGAAAAACATGGGAAATAGATTGAATTTCTAGAGACATGCTCTCTTCATCGACATTCTTCTTTAGAAAATCTTCATATTGTTGCAAGCCAACATGTACTCTAGAGTCATCTTGTCCTGATGTATGGAATATAGTATCAGGAATGGAGTCGCAGTACTCAATTAAAGAATTCCTAGAGTTGAATTTTTTGCATAGTCCATGTAATGTCAGAGAAAATCATGATTGTACATAAGGGAGGGCAAAAAGTTGAAATTCATGTTTTAAAACCCAAACTGCATGTGAAAACACAAAAGTGCAATGGATATGTCAATCAATTTTTAAAACCTGATTGACAAGTGTAAGGAGACCCAATGGAGATGAAAGTGCATGTTAGGTTTTAAAACCCGATGTGCATGTAAGAATTATGCAAAGGGATGTGCAAATTGAGTTTTGAAACCTTATTTACAAATTTGTATACAATTGTGGTGTTCAGTGCAAATTGAGATTTAATACCTAATTTGCAACTCAGAAATGCATGGGGATGATGCACTTCATGTCTTAAAACTGGATGTCTATTGTGTCGTGTAGAGTCATAGGTTGTAAATTATGTTTTAAAACCCAATTTATAGGTGAGTTGGAAAGCGAGCAAAGGAATATGAAAACTGGGTTTTAAAACCTGATATGCACTTGGCTTGTGATGGTGCAAAAAGTTATCTAAATTAGGCCTTTTTCTAACTTCTCCTCTTGGTTTGAAACATTTCCACTTGGGAGTTCCTTGTTGTTTTTGAACCATCTTTCCATTTCTAAATCAATGTCCTCATTAGTGAAAATATTCTCTGAGTCCTTTTGTGCTTTCATTTTCTTATGAAGGTGCCTAGAATGCCTCTCAGGGGTTTTCATTTCTTTTGCAATTGTCTTCTTTTGTTTTGGTTCAATTTTAGGTGTAGTTGTAGCCACCTCAAGATTTTTTTTCCAGATGGAATTCTTCACTATGATTTTCTTACCTAGACCCATCTTCACCTCTTTCTTTCCTCAAATTAGATTTATTTAATTTTCCTTCATGTTGCTTCTCCCCAAACCTTGGCTCTCCCTTCTTGGAATTAGGGATTTCACCTCAAAAGGCTTCCGCACCTTCTTCTTTTTATGCTTTTTTTCAAAGGAAGAAGAGGATAAGTGGCTCCACTTCCACAACTTGGTCTTGAGGGAAGAGGTATTTGGTTCTAGTGAAGACACTATGTTTTTTCCCTCCAAATTTGTAGGTGTTTCTTCTGTGGCCATGAGTGACTATTGTTTAGGGATACCCTTTTCACTACTGTATTTTTTCCTAAGTCCCTCTTCTAATTCATCTTCAAACCCCTTAAAATTATGTGCATTTCCTTCTGTTGTAGGTGACTTGGGAGGAAGATAACACTCATCCCTACTAATTTTTGTATTATCTATTCCTCCCTCTTCTAACTGCACATTTTCCTGGCCAATTATGTGTCCATCTCCTTCACCATTACTCACTCATGGGGAATATTACTGAGGAGTCTACTAGGTAGATTATCCCACTCCTTAGCTTCTTTCCATGAGACATTAAGATATAAAGAAGAAAGACCCCTTTTCACTCACAAAAATACCAAATAGTGATGTGATAGAGAAGATTGAGCCCTTTTCCTTCCAAGATCAAATATCATTCTGGTTAACATGCAGTGCAAAAAATTGGGTATGTATTGACTAGCCTATTATGACACAAATGACTCATAAATTAAAAATGAGCAATACATAAAAGAGAGTGACATCCATCACATGTTATGTACTTAATTATATGTGTGACAACTTTTTTCCATAACAAAGAAATAACAAACACTGTATTCCCTAGCTGGTAGACTTAAATTACTCATTAGGCCTAGCAAACTTGACCTTGGTAGATTCTGCATCTGGAGACATTGGATATTATTCTCCCTTCCTAGGGAGCCTCAAGACCTCTGACATGACCACCTTCAAAACATCTACCCTAAGACCTTTAATCTTTCTTCTTTATTTACAAAGGTCTTCAAAAATTCTTCAATCATTGGATTATTATACTCGTTCAACTTCAGGAAATAGTGGATCTAACTTGACCTTTCAAATAATGACAAACTATCATTATCTGTAAGCCTTATCTTATGGTCAGTTGGCTCTTGCCAAATTGGATTGCTCCCCATCTGTGTCTATACCTCCTTGTTATTTCTATACAATTCTCCATTCCTCAACTTATACTTGACCAGGTAGATTACTAAGAACCTATGTGTAAATTGTATTCCACCATGCACTCCAAATATAGGAAAATATACCCTCCGCTTTGCAAACTAACTTCAAATTTTCTGCAAGTCTCAATGTGTTTTTAGCTAATATAACCTTTTCTCTCATTAAAAATTACACATACGAGTCATAATTAATATTTAATAAGTAATCCTTCAGCTTGAGATGGAGCGACATGAAATATCATATCAAAGCCCATGACACGGTGACACATCAACTTACTATACTTAAAATTGGCTTTAAAAATAACTACTTGTCTAATCTTACAGAAGACTCCCATGTACTTTATAAAATCTACATTACACGCCCCCTCATCCCCCAACTTAGAGGTTTATTTGTCCTTAAACTATAACACGGTAGGTTTACACAAGCAATAAAATTGAAATGATATCATAATAAAATGGTATAGATTTAGAATATCCATATGAATGTGATAATTAATTACAATTTAAATAACATTAAAGGAAAAAATAGAGTATGTGTACCTTACATGATCATTGAAGTGCAACCAAAAATCTCTAGAAAAGAAAAAAAGGTGATGACAACAGAAAGTGGACATAATTGATGTGACTAACGAATGCACATTAATATCATCATAAATATTTGAAAAGTAGTGAGAAGGTAATTTCTGTATGTTGAATGAAATTTGGAGTTGCTAAGTGTAAATGCTGGCAAAAGCAACACTCTATTGAAAACTTGAATATAGGTCCTTGGAATAATGCATGATAGGGATCGTACTGAAAATACTGCATGTACCAATAAGTCTTATTAAAAATAAAAAATTAAAAAGAGAAAACCTATGGATGATTATAGTGTAGTGTGTGAGTGTGAAAGGCCCTTTTTTAAGGATCTTAAATGGTTGTAGGTGGACCAAATAGTTTGTTAGTAGTAGACATAGTTGACAATGGATCATTAGGAATTAGATTATGTGAAGTGGAAGGAATATCATCAGGGGTTTGTGTAGGTAAGGTGGATGGCTCATTGGGATATGGTGAAGTGGGTGTTAATGGAGGGGACACTACGAACTAGATTTGTAGATGTTTAAGAAATTATTCCTTATTATGGGGCTTCTTGTACAACTTAAGTCTATGGTCATTTACCATGAGAGTAAATCAAACAAGATCAATAATAATAATCTTAACAACTCCATTTGGAAATACTTTATCGATCTAATAGGGTCCTAACCATAAAATTTGTATCTTACCTTTAAGATCCTGATACCAAGAATCATACAACATTGCCCAATCATTCTCACGAAATTTATCTATTTTAATATACTAATCATGCCAATGTGTTATTTTTTTCTAAATGAGTTGTGTACATTGCACTACTTCCATTTGTAATTCATCAAGTGCCTTCAGTTTTTGCAAGCATTCCTACTATGCTTGAGTGAGATCCATCTCTAGTTCAAGTGTCTTGTATTCAAATTCAATAGGGAGAACTGTCTTTTTTATATATGCCAATTCATAGGGAGTAAAACCTATTGTGGTTTTCCATGTACTTATATATTCCCAAACTTCTTTAGGTAGACAAGCAATCCAATCTCTTCTATGAATCTAAACTATTTTAGTGAGGATGTTCTCAAGGTCCCTATTTGTAACCTCAACTTTTTCAATGGACTGTGGATATTAGGGTGTAGATTTCTTATGCCTAATATGATATTATTTGACCAATTGTGCAATTAGATCATAAGTGAACTATGACACTTCATCTTTGACTAATTATCAAGAAACACAATATCTAGTAAATATCTCTTCATATAACTAGTAGAAAAATAATAATATGTGACTAAATAAACTACTAAAAATTGTAAATAAACTACCAACCTAGTAGTTTATTTGCAATTTTTAGTAGTTTATTTAATCACATATTACTTATTTTCTACTAGTGTGTGTGTGTGTGTGTGTGTGTGTGTGTGTATTCTACATCCTTATAGTGCCTAGAATTTTTTAAAGCCTTAACTTCAACCCATTTAGTGAGAGAGTGCATACTATCTAATATAAGATTTTCCATTTGATGTTGGATCAATGGGTCCAATGAAATCAAGACCCCATCTTATAAATGGTGTAAGAACCAACTATGGTTGCAAAGGCATTTCATCACTCATTTTAGGACTTCTTATCATTTGAAATATGTCACATCTTCTAATATACTATATGGAATCCTTGTGGAGGGTTGGACAATAGTACCTTGTATTGAGAATCTTAAGGGTTGTTCATTTATCTACAAAGTGTTAGAATGTGATATTGATGCTATCTTTATTGTTGTCATTGATGGTTGTCATTGATGTCAACATATCATATGCTTTGATGTGGATTAAATGTTGTGGTTATCTGGTAGACTATGGTAAGGATGATGTGTTTTAAAGATATATCTTTAGTTGTGTCAGTGTTGGTCCCATTTATCTTGTAACATATTGTGGTTCACTTGTTTGGGCTTGGTCCTATATGGAAAGTTATCATTGTGCTTCAGTTCAAGTATTTGCATTGTAACATATAGCTCTTATCCATTGGTTTCAAAGATCTTGATGATGGTGTAGTGTGATGTTGTGAGAAAGGCATGTTGTATTTAGTGAGGTGGTCCATGTTTCATTCTTTACCACTGCATGAATACTTAGATGTGACCTATTTCAAATTGAATTAGGTCAACCTAGTTGTTGGCATGACGTGGTATAAAAAATCAATGATTCTATTTATTGTATGATGCGTGTATGCAAGTAATATGCAAAGTGCATGTGAATCTAACAAGGGAATATCTATGTACTAATGTATATGCGAGTTGGTGTAACAGATAGCTAATTGTTACATCATTTTTGTGTTGTTGATTGTTGGTGACAGTGATTTTAGTGGTGGATTTATTTTCATTTATTTTATTTTGGTAGTGAGCCTATTTGTACTGGCAGTGAGCCTATTTGTATCGACAGTGATCCTTTTCTTATTTTCTAGGTAGTTAGCCCAACTAGTAGTGAGCCTTACCTACACTGAGAAAAATGACAGTGATCCCTTGTAAAAATCACCTTAGCTGGTGTTATTTTAATGATAATGAGTTTCTCCATTGTTTTTCCCATATTGGGATTCCATGTAAATTCTAGTGTTCATGGTGTTGATGTTTTGTGCTTTCATGTTCATATTTGTTATAAATTTCTAATTGCTTAAAGTATTTATTGGTTCAATAAAGATTGTGAATTTTTTTTTGGAATAACTAATTCACCCCTCCCCCCTCTCAATTATTTGGCTTGTTCAACAATCAGTATCAGATCTTTGGTTCCTTGGAGAGAGCTTAATCTCTTGAGGTAGATCTGATGACACACAAATTATCTATCCCTATGCTTGATGGATCTGATTATAGTTTCTGGAAAGTACAAATGAAAGGATATATGTGTTACTCCTAGAGTTTGTTGTCATTAGTTTTCTGCAAATTCATATATCGGTGAAAGAGACCAAAGGAAGGAAGTCATACAATGAAGAAGACACGGTCGATAAAGGCAATCGACCCAACCACCAAGCACCGAGCAGTTATCAGGTACCGAGCAGGTATCAAGCACTGAGTGAGCTACATATACCGAGTCATGCAAAGACAGTTACCGAGCATTCATAGATACCGAGAAGAGAGTACACAGTTACCGAGTAAGCACAAGCATGTTTACCGAGTACTCCAGAGTCAACATTTCATTTAAAATTAGATACATTGGATTTGGACATCGAGCAGGAAGCATTGCACAAAATTTGAGATAAAATTTAGTTGAGTCATTGGGACTCCAAAGATGTGATGGGATAGGATTACATGGAAAATCCACCAATGAAGTTTCAGAAGGCATATGACATTGGAGATGTAACCTAAGTTTAACCACTTAATATCCATTGTTGATTCTTGAAGCCCTAGATCCAGTCAACCGCCTGAATATTGTATAAGATATTAGTTTTGAAAGTTGAAGAGAGTTGACATTACAGAGGGTTGACATTTTTGTTAAGATTGTTGACAGAGTTGAAAGAGTTGATGAAGATGTTGAAAGGTGAAGCAGAGGAGAGGTATGTAGAATGAAGTAGAGCTTATCATACTAAGCTACCGAGTGCAGAGTAAGGTAACATAGATATAGAGCACAATGAGTTTGGAAAAGCATTTGATTGATGCACCTTTATCAGACAATTTATGGTGAATTTTATTATAATCGGTGAAGTAAAAATCCCGCTTGTGGGTAGGATCTAACATATCTTATATTTTTTAAATCCTTTAACCAGGTACATCTCTTAGATTAGAGATTGTAAAATCATCTAACAAGGTAGACTGAATAAGTCTTTTGTACTCTTAACTGAGTATATTACTCCTAACAGGGTAAGCTATCAGAAGTAGGTAAATTTGTATCTCTAAATGAGCAACCTTTTTACTACAGTAGTGAAGGATTGTGGGTGTCATCCCCACCACCTTTTTTTCCTCTAACAAAGGATTTATGGGTGACCAAAAATATATGTGTTATGTGTTGCAGATTTCATGGTGTGAGTTATTTACTTTATGTTCATTTTATGCGTTGTATTCAACCAGGTTATAGATCAGAGTGAATGGTTAAAAGTTTTAAGGGTACTGATTTACCCCTCCCCTCTTAGTACATAACTTTCCTAAGCTATTCCAACTATACTAACAATGGGTATCAAAGCTTATCTCTTGAGAAAAGGGTTTAACCACCTAAGAGTAAAGATCATGGCTATGGAAAGTTACAAGCAATCTAAGAAGATTGATAGTCTTCAGTTTGAACTAGAAAATGCACAAGAGGTGATTGAAGATCTAAAAAGAAAGTTGGAAAAGTCCTTGAGAGTGGAGAATAAACTATGCAGTGAACTTAAATCTACACAAGAACATGTTGATAATCTTGAGACAACATCTGAAGGTAGTTTGAGTGATGAAGTTGAATCAGCCATCGCAAAACTCTTGGAAAATAACAAGACACTCACCGAGCAACTGAAGTCAGAAAAGAAAGATCAAGAGGCACAAAAATTAAGAATCACTAAGATACTTGAATCTAAGGGAGTAGTTGAAAATGCATTTAAATTAGCTGAAAAATATAAAATAAAGTTTGAAACTAAAATAGTTGAGAAAGAATATGAGAATCAACCAATGAAGTGTGAAGTTGAAAGATTGGCTAGTGAACTGAAAACTGAAAAAGAAGCCACTGAGGTACTAAAGAGAAGTGATGAAGCACGATTGGATGCATAGATCAAAGATCATAAACAACCAAAAGATAAAACTAGACTTGGATTCAATAGTGAGAGTACTAATGAGAAAGGAGAATTATCTAAGCAAGCTGAAAATCAAGACACTTTTGCCCCACCGAAGACAAACAAGCCTAGTTGTTACCACTATGGGAAATCTGGACATACTGCGAATGTCTACAAAAGAAAAAGAGGTAAGTCGCTGAGATCACCTAATTTTGATGGGTATTGCTATAACTGCAATAAGTATGGGCACCGAGCATTTGAATGCAGATCAAGAACTGTAAACAACACAAGGAAGCCAAAGTTTGATGGATACTATAATACTTGAAAAAAGTATAGTCACAAGTCTAAATAATTCTTATCACCAAGGAGAAATGACAAATGGGTACCGAACTGAAAAAGAACATGTAGAGTAACTGACATAATAGATCTATACCATGAGACTATAATACAAGGATGTCATGTTTCGTCTATGGAAGGTATAGACACATAGCAGAAAATTGTATGTTACTACATGGAAGAAACAATAGGAGAACTTGGAGAAACCCAGGAATGACATGTTTCCATTGTCACAAGGTAGGTCACCTTGCCAAAGACTGCAGGTACCAAGAGAAAAATCCAACCGAGGAAGAGACATCTAAGAAACCAAAAGTAAATGTTGAAGATATGAGAGACCAGATCAATAGGACATGGAAGAGAAATACCATGGAAAATGGAACATCATTCAGGACAGTTGAAGGCACCACATCCTTCAAATCAGGTGCAACCGAATCTACCTAATCAATCATAAGGTATGTATAGGAACTACAAAGAAAATCTTTAAATCTCAAATAGGTTCCTAGTACATGTGCAAAGATCCACATTAGCATATTTAGATGCATGTGAATAAATATTGTTAAATTTATATTTTACATCATTTGGTAAGAAGTAAGTAAAGGTAATCGGTAAAAGGGATCGATAAAGCATTTATTATTATTTTATGACCATTGGAAACCCTAAAACCTAGAGAAATATATAAATAGACGCAGTCATCTATCATTGTCACTTATCATTTTCAAGAACATCGTGAGCAAAGTTGTAGAGCTGAATCTTCAAGCGTATTCGAGCGATCAACAAGGTATTCCTAAACTATTACAATCTTTTGCAAGATAATTTGAATGTATTTGGATATCATTTGGTGTTGCCCTAGTTTTTATTGTGCAACCAAACCAAGAAATGTGGAAGCCCTAAGTGAATCTGACAAGAATTTTAAAAGATGATACCTAAGCTTAAGAACCCAGTTGTTGTAGAGAATGTTGGACCCGTAAAGCCTAAGTATAAGCTACCTCCAGTGATAGAAGTAGAACCTAATAAGACAGGATCCCTAACATTAATAGCATTGAGGGTTATATTGACTGAAGATGTACAAGCATTCATACATTGCAAAGTTGAGGAGATATGGTTAACTGAGATTGATACGTCATTTCAGAAACTACGTGTGAACGAAAAGCTAAAAGATGACCACATTCATCTGGAGACTAAGGGTTTGACTCATGCCCTTCATATACCAAAAGTATTCAAAACAAAGTGGGTAAGAATGGTCCTCAATCGAGTACATGCCCAATTCATGTGGCTTGACCAACCAGTGAAGATAGCAAAAGATGTTTTACACATCGTAATTGGTTACCCTATTAGTGACAAGCCAAAGGATATAAGGCAAATTGAGAAGAACAAACTAAGTTAATTGAAAAATACAAAGTGTGATGGGAGAGATCTGAATACATCTACTATTGAAGATCATGAACTAAATTTTTTATGTAATGTTATATCCTATCGAGCATTTCAATCTTCAAGAGTTGACAGTGTACCATGTGAAGCTGTAGATTTGGCGTACAAAACTATGAAGGACATGCAAATAGACATCTGTGATATTTTGCTGAAGAAATTGGAAGACAACATGAATACCATAAGGAAAGAAAAGAAAAACACTTTAAATTTTGGATCATTACTGGTATGCATATATTTCTATTTTATGAATTTCTTCCCATCTATCAAAAATGTTACATGTAGCACTGAGAAACCTGTCATATATCAAGTAAATGATTACATCCTTAGTCTAGGTGAAGATCTTGACATGATTATGAATGATTATTTACTTAAGTTTCAAGATAATATGCATAAGAAGTAAAGGATAGAACCCCAATTGGTGGAAAAATATCATGACACCATATGATTTGAAGTGGACACCAACATATGTATCATAAAGGCAGTTAAACCTAGAAGTATTTGGATATAGCCTATGGGATATGAGATGGAAATGAACATTGTAACTAAACAAATGGAATCTTTGTTAGCCAAGTTTGCTGACAAAAGACCCAAAAGGTATGGAACCTATGAAGGGGTTAAAGAGAAGAGAAAACAAGAAATCCTAATACCTAAATCCCAAAGGAGATCAAACAAAATGATTGAAAATTTATCAAAGGATCTCAGAGTTGATGATGAAATAGACAAGGATGAATCCTCTGACACAAAAGGGAAAGATCCACTAGAAATGAAGGCCTCACTGAGTGCTAAGACAACTAGACCAAACACACGGTCCACAGTTACATCAAGAGAGAAAAGGAAATCAAAAGCAGATGAGACAAAAGGTAAAACATATGTGAGAAGCAAGAAAACAAAAATTCAGATAAGAAGGAAATTGAACTTGAAAGAAGATAGTGAGAAAGACAATGAAGACCTAAGAAACATAAGAATATAAGCTCAGGTAGAATACAAATGACTCTAGATGAGTCACTTGAGTTACTAAAGAAGAATGGAGGAATCTTTGGAATCAGATACATGAAGTATGACAACCAAGATAAAGAAGGTAAAGACAAGATAGAAGAGACTTGTTTTTATTTAAATAAGTTTAAACTCACACCAATTGAAGTTTTCAACCATCTACCTACTAAATTAAATAGTAAAATTGATGCTAGATGGAAGTATGCATTGAACATTGAAAAGAAAATGAGGGAGAGATCCCTAATTCTAGCACAACCTACTATGTTTGTGACTGGGATTGATGAGAAAATGAAAACCTAATCTAGCTATTTTCTTATCAAAGGTAGATCTTTAAGGATCATGAATGGAGATTTAGAGAAAGTACATGAAGAGACCAATGTATAATGGAGCAAAATTCTTTCTATTTACATTGAAGATAGGACAGGAAAAGGTCAAGATACTGAAGAGAAAAGTAAGGAAGATCCTATTGACCTTACATTGGATAAAGAAGAAAATTTGACTAAAGATATTATACAGGAGGACCCTGCAACCGATATAGCAAAATATGAAGACATGATGATAGAAAAGGACATAGAGACTGAACAAATGGATACAGTTGATTTTGCTGATGCAAAACTATTAGAAGAAGTTCTAGAACAAGTCAATGAGTTTTTAGATGTTGATATTGGAATGCCTAATATGGAAATAGATATAGAAGAGAAATGAATTGAACCACCTATGGAAAAATAACAAGGAGAAACTAAGGATATTGAGGCCACTGAGCCTAACATAGAATAGAACATCGAGGCACCTTCTACCGAAGACACCACGGTGCAGAAAGAACAAGAAAAGGAACAATAAAAAGATAAGACAAAGAATAGACATGAAGAACAAAAGGAATAAGATAAGACAAAACACAAGATAAAGGAAAAGACAAAAGAGAAACCAAAGAGAAACAAGAGGAAAAGAAAGATGAGTCATCGACAAACAAAGGTGCTAACAAGAAAAAAGAAATTAAAGTAGAAAGTGTATCTAATGCATTAAAGGCATCTCCATCCACCATATTGTCTACTGGTGATAGTAATATAACAAAGAAAAAGAAGAAATCAAATAAGAGGAAACATATAGACATGAGGCAACCGATCATACTACCTAAGGTAGATCTGGCAAATATGGACCTTGATGAGATGAAAGAATATGTCGAGTTAGTAAGACTCAAGGTCATACAAAATAAATCACTTCAGAAGAAGAAAGAAAGTTTTGTATTAGAAGATGTCAAAGAAGTGTTACAAGATATTGTGCTAGATGCTACTACAAATGAGGAGGAAATCCTACTTGATCAAGTGGCAGAACTGGTTAAACAAGTGCGTGAACTGAATCAAGACACAATCAATGGCATGATGAAAATTCATTAGAAGAGCATGGATTGAAAATTATTAGAAGAGATTTTGAAGAACATTGCACTTGGAAAAGTATCTCTCTCTGAAGCATGCACTAAAATGGAGCAAATTGTTTGATATTCTTTTATTATTTCAGCAATTTTGTTCCATTTCCCAATTCCTTAAAGAAATCAAGGAGAAAGAGGCAATTGTCGAACAAGAGCTAACCGAGTAGCTAAAGAGCATTTCAACCGAGCCTGGATCCCTACACGCTTATTACTTAAAGATCAAACAACTAATGGGAAACCCGCAAGAGCTTAGAAATGCATAGCACAAATTAAGATTAAAACTCCTAGAGCTGCAAACTATACTCATTCCCCACATGGAGTTTGTACGTAATCACTTGAAGAAACTGAAAGATTTAATTGCCAGTCCTGATGGAAGTTCATTAGACACTATTAATAGTATGGCAACAGATGTTGCTACTCAATTATTTATTATGCAAAGACTAAATTATACCTGGGAGGTAGGCCTATCTGATGCAAAGGCTAAGTATAAACACATTTTTGACAAGATACCTCTGGAAGACAAGACTAAGTAAGTAATCTTTTGGCATGTTTATCAAAAAAGGGGGGTTTATAAAAAAAGGGGGGAAATATATAGTAAAGGGGGATATATATAAGGGAGATATAAGTAGTAAAATTTTGAGAAGCATTATCAAAGGGGGAGTCATAACATTTTGAAGTTTTGAAAATTTTGATGACTTTGAAGTTTTTTTTTCATAATGCCAAACTAATGTTTAAGGGGGAGATTGTTACTCCTAAAGAGAGTTTGTTGTCATTAGTTTTTTACAAAGTCATATATCGATGAAAGAAACTGAAGGAACGAAGTCATAAAATGAAGAATACACAGTCAGTAAAGGCAACTGAGACAATCATCGAGCACTGAGCAGTTATCAGGTACCAAGCATGTATCAAGCACCAAGTGAGCTACATATACTGCGTCATGCAAAGATAGTTACCGAGCATTCACAGACACCAAGAGGAGAGTACAAAGTTACCAAGTAAGCACAAACATGTTTATCGACAATCCAGAGCTAACATTTCATTTGAAATTAGATACATTGGATTTGGACACTAAACAAGAATCATTGCACAAAATTTGAGGTAAAATTTAGTTGAGTCTTTGAGACTCCAAACACATGATGGGACACAATCACGAGGAAGATCCACCAATGAAGTTTTAGAAGGCATACGACATTGGAGATGTAACCTATGTTTAACCACTTAATCTCCACCATTGATTCTTGAATCCCTAGATCCAGTTAACCACCTGAATATAGTACAAGATATCAATTTTGAAAGTTGAAGAGAGTTGACATTTTTGTTAAGATTGTTGACAGAGTTAAAAGAGTTGATGAATATGTTGAAAGGTGAAGCAGAGGAGAGGTATGCAGAATAAAGAAGAGCTTATGATACTAAGCTACCAAGTGCAGAGTAAGGTAACAAAGATATAGAACACACTGAGTCTGGACAAGCATTTGATTGATGCACCTTTATCAGACATTTTTTAGTGAATTTTTTTGTAATTAGTGAATTACAAATCCCACTTGTGGGTAGGCCCTAATAGGTCTTATATTTTGTAAATCCTTTAACTAGGTACATTTCTTAGATTAGAGATTGTAAAATCCTCTAACAAGGTAGACTGAATAAGTCTTTTGTACTCTTAACAGAGTATATTACTCCTAAAAGGGTAAGCTATCAAAAGTAGCTAAATTTGTAGCTCTAACCGAGCAACCATTTTACTGTAGTAGTGAAGGATTGTGGGTGTCATCCCCACCGCAATTTTTTCCTCTAACAAAGGATTTATGCGTGACCAAAAATCTATGTGTTATGTGTTGCAGATTTCAAGGTGTGAGCTATTTACTTTATGTTCATTTTATGCATTGTATTCAACTCGGTTATAGATCACAGTCAATGGTTAAAAGTTTTAAGGGTACTGATTCACCCCTCCCCTCTCAGTACATAAATTTCCTAAGTTATTCCAACTATACTAACAATATGATTTCAATTAGTTACACTACTTGGAAATCTATGGAGACAAAGTATGTTCCACCTCAGGATGGACCTACTACTCAGGATGAAATTTCAGCCTATGAGGAGAATGAGAAAGAAAAGTATGCAATTTTTAGTGCTTTATCAAAAAATGAGTTGACTAAGGTTATTCCATTGAATACTTCCTATGAATTTTGGGAAAATTAAAAGATATCTATGAAGGGAATGATATAATTAAGTTATCTAAGAAGCTAATAACTAAGTGTCAATATGAGAACCTCGGAATGGAAGAAGGTGAAGATATTGCAAGTTACTTTAAGAGGGTTGATAGTGCAGTGAATGAAGTCAAGAATAAAGGATGTTCTATTAATGATGAAGATGTGATGGAGAATATCTTGATGAACTTATCGGAGAGCTATAGTGACAAGATCACAACTATTGAGGAAGTTTATGATCTGAAGAAGTTTACCAGAGAACAATTGTTTGGCATCCTAACCACATTTGAGATGAGGAAATTTAGAAAAGACAAGAACATATCAGAGACAACCTTTAAAGCTACAAAGACAAGAATATTTGGATTATGATGATTCAAATGAGATGGAAGCAAACTTTGCAAGAAAACTAAAGAAAGGTAATGAAAAATACAAAGGTATGTTACCCCTTTAAAGCTTTAGATGTGGAAAGATTGGTTGTTTAACAACTAGGTGTCCAGAAAAGGCTAATTGGCAGAAGTTTAAGAAGTTCAATAAGAAGGCCTACCATGTTAATGGAGATGCTAGTATATCAGATGATGAATTAGATCAAGAAGACTGATTATTTTTTGGCACAACAAGAAAATGTTATTATGTTTCTAGGAACGATTGTGTATAAAAATTTTCCAACATCAATGTTTCAGATCATACTCCATGTTCCATAATCAGGATGAGAGAGATTTTAAGGGTGGAAACTCTCTCTCATACCATCCTTAAACTCTCTCATCCTGATGGTGGATCATGGAGTATGATCTAAAACATTGATGTTGGAAAAAATTAATACATAATCATTCCCAGAAACATAATAGCGTTGTTATGGATTGTCAAAACTGATGAGACAATTGTCAAAATTGATGAGACAATTTATTGTCTCTATTTTATATTGATCTTAATACTCTATTTTAAAGTATTACCAAGATATTTGTGGACTTATAACCAGTTGAACTTGTGTTAAAGAATAGTTAGAACCGTCAAACCTATGGGTAGATAGTTATGTCATGTTTTGCTAATATTATATATATTGCAGTATTTCATATAGATGTCATAATTTGTGTTCTAATATTTTGATTAATTTGATTAAGTTTACTTGTATGTATATTTCCGTATGATAACTAACCTGCCAGGAAGAAGGAGCAGCTTGAGAGTGGTCGACAACATTAAAAGAAGAACATTGAAGTCCAGCTGCGATGGGGGAAATCATCATGGCACCGAAAGACACAACTACTACTTTGGAGGAGCCACCATTCAGGAGAATATAGGAATATAGCTCTGCTATATTTCCTCTACACTCATTATCTTGTTGAATCGGTCACCCAGAATTTATTGCATATATCATGGGTTGTTACGTTCCCTTTTTATTCTCTGGCGTGATTTCAGTCAGAACTTATCCTTCTATTTTGAATAAGTGTCAATCCTTTATTTATAGGGATTTGACTGTTAGTTTGTAGGTTCAGAGTTTTTGGGAATACATTGTTGCATCCTGCACAACAAGTTACTTTTCCAATTTTATGTATTGTTCCTATGTAAACAGTTTCTGAAATATAATGAAGTGATTTTGGTTTATCTTCTATGTTAGTAGTTAGCAGAAGCCAACCAAGGGGGCACACTTGGGAGGTGGATTATATTAGATTAGAGTAGATTTACTTTCAGTAATTCCAGCATTTCGAATAGGAGTTTACTGTTTCTTCCTACAACATTATACTTTGTGAATGTTCCTATAACACCTACAAGGATAGTTACAGTGGATGCTCTGGGTTGAAAGAATAGGTTTAACTTGAGTTTATAGTTTTCAGCATTAATTTCATTAAGGAGTTAAGTGTGTTTACTTTCCTGCAATAATAGTGTAGATTTCTTTCATGCATTTTACCTTCCTAAAACATAAGTAGTATGACTCTTTGAGAGACTTAGTGCACATATCGTGCTGTCCCATTTCAAGTATACATCCCTGTGTTGACAATTTAAATGCACCTCATGGTGGGGAAAGTAATCTTTAGTTCAAATATACTATTCCTAGGAGAGGCTTTGGCATGATTACTAGCACCTATTGTGAGGTGGTTCATTTTTGGCGCCCCTGCCGGGGATGGTGTCAAGTTGAGAACCTTATTGAGTCATTTTTCATTTCTAGGTAGTTTACTACTTTTTAGATAGTGGTTTGTAGTCTTGCATTTGCTTCACAAGTGTGAAGAATTCACTTTCATACATCAAAGAGGAAGAAGATGAGATGAATATGACAGATTTCTTCCGGGAGAGTCTATGAATCTGAATGAAGAAGCTGAAGAAGTTGAGATACCTTTTGTTGACGCAAGTCCCAAATTTCTTGTAGCATCTTCCTTTAGAGAAGAGCCTTTTGATATAGTTGGCCTTCGACCTTTTGCTAAAATTTTGGCCAGCTTTCTTGATAATTTTGGCCCAAATGCATCCGTTGTTAACAATCTTGTAGCTAACGTTCCTTTCCAGCAACAAATCCATTTCCAAATACCTCTAGTAATGGCACAACCTACCTTTATATTCCCTCTTCCAAGCCTTATAAACAATGCTAATCTCAAAAAATACCCACTGCCGCACTTCCAAAGTTTTATGGTCTGGTAACCGAAGATACTGACATCTTTTTGTTCAAGTTTGACATTCTTTGTCATAGATTTGAATATAAAGCTGATGCCCACAAACTCAATTTGTTTCCAGTAATGCTAAAGGAGTCTACCTTCCAATGGTTCATGGGCTTAGGAGCTAATGCAACAACTACCTGGGGTGAGATGCAGACTCTGTTTCTGCAGAAATACAAAGAGTATTGCAAGGGGGGTGACCCAAGAGGAGATGAATTTTTTCGAATGTCACCAAAGGAGGGCTAAACTTTGGAGGACTATGTTTCACATTTCTTGTACACCATTCAGAAGAATCCCCAACATGTGTTGGCGAAGGATTCACAGAAACTATTCTTCTTAAGAGGGGTAAATGATAGTTTACTGGAAGCGCTGGACCTCATGGCTAGAGGAGACATATCCCAATCTTCTTGGGATGACCTCAAGAAAATCTATCTCAACTATTAACGATCAACTATAAAGAAGGGCAAAGGATTTTGGTCTACAACCACTAAAGCGATCAGTTCTAACATTTCCAAGCTGGATATATCTAACATGTTGGCAGATTTCAAGCAAAACATCATTAATGATGTTGCTACACATCTAAACACCATGAATGCCAAGAAAAAAACATGCAGATGTTGAATCTCAGTTAGCTGAGTATTGTCCTCACTATCGTAAACAAAAGAAAGACTGTGGATGCAAGCTGGTGGCGAACTTGGAGAATCAAAATTAGAAGGAGATGATGAGCAAGTGTTCTTTGTTGCTCAATGTCGGCCATGGGCTTCAAGACAAGGTATGCCTCAAGATCCTTTGAAATTTCCAATCCTTATAATAATCAATGACAAAACCAAAATTATTAGAATCCTTCTCAGTACTCCCAACCTGCTTAGAATAACCAGTGGCCTAACCAATAGAATAACTAGTGGCCTTAGCCTCAAAATTAGTGGCAACCACTATAGGGGAATTGGTAGCAAAATAACCAATGGAGGGGGCCTATACAGTGGCCTAACCAAAATCTTGTTTATCCACAATTACCACCTCCAGTGCCTCCACCTGCAATAATGTCGCCTCCTATAGCCACAATTCCTAATCCAAAGCCAAGCTAATTACCTGCTCAGCTACAGCCTAATCCTAAAAAAAAGCAACAACAGAAGCCAATGTATACTACTGATACTCAATAGTACCCTACCTATGCACTCGGGATATATGATATCCATTTGAGATCCGGTACCACTCTGCCTGCACCCGAACATCCTATTATTATAAAATTTGCATGCATTCCTGCAGCATCAACACCACTTCTAGAAGCTACATTGGAAAATATAGTCCAACCAACTGATATATCTAGAAAAACTGATGTTCACACCTCAGTTAATCCTCCCTTTCCACATAGGATTAGCATGGAAAAACCTATATCCCAAGAAGAAACACCTTTTGATATCCTTGAGTAGCTGAAAAACATGCACATCCTGATTCCTCTATTCCAAGCTATCAAAGATGTTCCTCTTTATGGAAAAGCTATTAAGGAAGCATGCTTTAAAATGCCTGGACAAAAGAAAAAGGACCCTCAAGCATTCCATGTTATAGGACAACTTGCATAAATCATGTTAGGAAAGGTAGTTATACCAAATAATTCTGACCCTGGAAGCCCAGTTGTTGATTTGATAATCAATGGACAGTCTATGAAAATGCTTTAGTTGATTTGGGAGCAGCCGTAATTGTAATGACCAAAGATATAATGCATAGGTTGAGTATAGAGGGCTTGAGAACCACTCCAATAGTGTTACAACTTGCTGACAGTTCAACTGTCACCCCAAATGGTATCATTGAGGATATAGTAGTCACCTTGGATTCATGGGAATACCCTGGTGATTTTCTCATATTATCACCTAAAGTAAACTTTGCTGGCTACCCAGTCATCCTAGGGAGACCCTGGTTAGCCACCATTGATGCCAAAATTAGTCGCAGATCAAGAAACGTGACAATTTCAAATGGCCAGTCCTTAAAGAAGCTAGCACTATATCCTCCTGCCCAACCCTAGCCAGATTTGAGAGATCCATTTTGGCTAGATTTGGGAGATGAGGAAGAAGAAGTAAATTTTTTTGCTCAGCTCATGATTCTACATAGACAATCTTTTCTAAATATTCAAGAAGAAGATGATGTGATACAACGTATTCTTACCAATGAGTGTGTAGTAGCTAAAGACATTTCTAAAAGCTCTATTTTATAGTTATGTACCTATGAGGACTGTGTCTTTCCAACAAGCCCTGATATAATCAATAAATTAATGCCATGTGAAGTAGCTACAAGCACAATACCTAAAGTGTTAATGATAGAGCTAACAACCACTATGGAACTTTCTCCTGGTCATAATCTCCATGTTAACAGCAAGCTTCCACCACCACAATTGGCATTGTTAATAAAACTCCAGCGTAATCATGAAAAATCCTTTGCTTGGGATTATGGAGACATGGAGGTAATAAACCCCAAAATCTACACACATAGGATCTACATCAAAGAAGGCAATTTACCACTCCGCCAACCTTAGAGAAGAATAAACCCAGCCTTGAGAGAAATAGTCAAAACTGAATTGCAAAAGTTGTTGGATGCTAGTTTCATATATCCAATCTATGATAGAAAGTGGGTATCACCTTTGGTCATAGTACCTAAGAAGGGAGGTAAATGGAGAATATGTGTGGATTACAGGGAATTGAACAATGCCACAAAGAAAGACCATTTTCCCCTGTCGTTTATTGATCAAGTTCTGGACACTGTGGCTGGTAAGAAGTACTTCTCCTTTTTGGACGGATACAACGGTTACAACTAGATCAACATTACTCCAGAGGATCTAGATAAGACCACATTCACATGCCCTTGGGGGACATATGCTTATTCTGTATTACTATTTGGATTATGTAATGCACCAACTACTTTCCAGAGAGTTGTAATCAACATTTTTGCTAACATATCACATGATTGCATGGAAATATACATGGACGAATTCAGTACATTTGGTATCACCTTTGAGGAAGCCCTGAAAAACTTGGAAAAAGTTCTGATCAAATGTCAAGAACACAACCTATCTCAACAATGAGAAATGCTTTATGATGATGCAGGAAGGAGTAGTGATGGGACATTTCATCTTAGAGACTGGAATCCAGGTAGACCCTGCAAAAATAGAGGCCATTCTCACATTTCCTACACCTACAAAGAAAAATAATGTTAGATATTTCTTAGGACATGCTGGCTATTATAGGCGGTTTATTCAAAATTTTAGTCAAATAGCTAGTCCTTTGTATACTTTGCTTACAAAAGAGGCCGAGTTTGCATGGTCAAAAGACTGTGATGAATCCTTCCTGCAACTCAAGTCACTTATGACAACTGCACTAGTACTTAGGGGCCCTAATTGGTCTTTTCCATTCCACACACATACAGATGCTTCCGACTATGCAATAGGTGTTGTCCTAGGACAAAAGTCTAGTAACCTTGAAAATGCAATTTAGTATATCAGTAAGAGATTACATGGACCAGAGTTAAACTATACAATGACTGAAAAAGAATTACTAGTAGTAGTTTATGATCTGAACAAATTCTGTCATTATGTAATAGGCTATCCCATCTTTGTTCATACTGACCATGTAGAAATTAAATATCTCATGAACAAACCTGCCATCACAGGCATGTTAGCAAGATGGATTCTTCTTTTGCAGAAATTTGACATAACCATCATTGACAAGCCAGGGAAGGAAAATGTAGTAGCTGATTATCTATCCAGAATCCAGTATGCTGACATAGATACTACTCTAATAGATGATGCATTCCCTTATGAGCATTTATTTCATATTGCTATCAAAAATCCATGGTATGTTGATATAGCTAATTACCTTGCAGCTAACAAAATGGCCACACATTTCTCCTATAAGGATAAGAGAATGCTTGTAGAGAAAAGCTTTTAATTCTCTAGGATTGATAACACGCTATTCTACACTGGTCCAGACCAAGTCATGAGGAGATGTGTGCGAGAAGATGAGACATATGATATTCTCCATGCTTGTCATAATGATCCATGTGGAGGACACTTTGCAACAAAGAGGATAGCTCCGAAGATCTTAACAACTGATTACTACTGGCCCACACTTCACAAAGATGCAGCTAGTTACACAAGGAAATGTGACAAATGTCAGAGGATAGCCCGACCAACAAGATCAGATGAAATGCCCTTAAATCCACAAGTGGTGGTAACACCATTTGACAAATGGGGCATGGATTTCATTGGTTCAATAGATCCTCCATCTAATGAAAAATCCTACATCTTGGTGTGTATTGATTATCTAACCAAATGGGTCAAAGTAAAATCCATGAAGCATGAACGAGATCATAAGGTAGCAGAGTTTTTGTATGAGGAAATCTTTACAAGATATTGAGTGCTAAGAGAACTTGTAACTGATCAGGGAGCTCAATTCACTTCCAATCTAATAATAGAGCTCATGAAGGAATACAATATCATACATCAGAAGTCAAGTCCCTATCATCCTCAGGCCAATAGACAGGCATAAGTTACAAATAGGGAGATTGAAGCCATCTTAACAAAAACAATTCATCTACTTTGTCGAGATTGGGACAACAAACTATCAAAATCCATCTAGGCATACAGAAAAACCTGGAAGACCACCATAGTGTTCACTCCGTTTGAGATATTATATAGAAAAACAACAATGTTACCAATTGAATTTGAACACAAAACTTTGCGCACTGCGCTGGAGTTAAACATTGATCTTCCTGTAGCACATAAAGAGTGATTGTTGCATCTCAATTCCTTGGATGAAATGCACAAATCTACCTTGGAGTGAACTAAACTAGTACAGAAACAAAGGAAGAAGTGGCATGACTCCTATATTAAGAGCAAGTAGTTTCAAGTTGGTGATTGGGCATTACTGTATGATTCCATATTCAAAGAAATACCAGGCAAGCTGCAGACAAGATGGTTGAGCCCATATGAAATAATCCATGTCTTCACCAATGGAGCAGTCCAATTGACAACTATTGACCCAGTGCACTTTAAGTTATTAGTCAATGGACATCGACTACATTTGTATCACAAGCCCCAAACCAAAGAAGACTTCCTGCAGCAATTCAGACAACCAGTTCCAAATGAACAATAGGTAACACTTCCTGTAGTAAAGGGTGAAAACCTTCTTCCTGCAACTCTTCAATAGCATTCCTTCGAGCATGTCCCTAATAAAAACTTAATGTTCACATGAAGTTAAATTCTCCAATCACTTTCCAAATTCTTCTTCTTTCCAACTCATTTCATTTCTTTACCTTCCACCCACCCACCTTCCACGTCATCACCACTTTCCATTTCTCTGTTTCAAATAAGAGCCAAGTCAGTTGACGCATGCAACAACCAACATCATTCCACTCTTGCCACCTTTTTCTGGCACGTGCAATGATCGAATGATAGGTATAAAATTTTCAATTTTTTTCCACTTTTAGCACATAGATTTTGGTAATTATATCTACTACTGCAATAAATGTATGATTACGACATTAATCCAGTTCCCTACCTCGTGCCAAGTATGACAAGTATGGACAATTTTCATTGTTTTTAAGGGGGAAGGGAAGTGTATTAAGTCCTAAATGTCATTTCTATTTACTCATAAAGATTTCCTGTCACCTCAAATCTGTACTTTGGCCTTGTCTCATTAAAATCTCGTTGCTATATCACACAAGTGTCATACTGTTATTCCCAAATTATCCCTAATTTTTAGACTTGATGTGACCTATAATTAAATTATGTGGAAACTCATAGTAAGATTTATAGTTTCTTCTTTTAAAACACATTATCATTGTTTATGTCAAGAACAACAGAAGAGTGCAAAAGAAGGTCTGAAGTTTTACAAGAAGTAATCTGAAACTCAAAAAGGAATAAGGTGATTGTCAATTACAGAGCAAAAAGTTGAAAATTAACAAGAACAAATGGGAGGATAGTTGTAGTGACATGAGCCAGTAGTTCATAGTTTTCTGATTTCAGATGTTGAAGCAGTAAGGAGGTTCAATGCATGTGGTTGGTTAGGATATTTTTTGAAATTAACAGAGTTTGATGAAGAAGCAGCAACTGAATTTGCAAATGCATTTGAGGAAGGGAAAGCAACAGTATGGGGATTATCAATTGTTTCCATAGAATAATGTATAGTAGAGGTAACCGGGTTACCAAAAATTGGGGAACACTACCCCAATGTGCATGATGCCAGATCAACTAGGGCCCAGTTTACCCTACCAAGTGACCCTCCTCTGGAGATTACCAAGCAAGGGTGCAAAATAATGTCTCTCCCTCCACTGTTTAATAAATTGGCCACTCATATTATCATGTATTTTACCTACGAAGGAAGATTTTCAAATTTGCATGCACATCATTTCAAGTTACTTAGCTACATAAGGCATAATCTTCCAGCGAATGTTTCTAATTTCTTGTATAATTGCTAAGTATCACTGTTGAGGAAACCCAAAAGGGAAATATAAATTATATCACCCACCATGCCCTAATCAAATTGCTAGTAGAAAAATATCTTAGGTATGTCTCTCCCTTAGCATGGTTAGAATTTGTCTAGCATAAAATTCTGCAACCTTAGGTTGACCCTATTGAGAAAACTAGCAATGATGATGCAGTACCCATTGAACCAACTGTTGAATAGGGCACCCAAGAGATAGAAACTAAAAATATTCAAGAAAGTATGCCTTTGCCTGCTCATATGAGCAATGTACCTACTTCTGCCCAAAAGAAAGGAAAATAAAAATTAGAAGAAGAAACTTCTGTTCCTGCAGCCAAACCACAAAACCCCACAACTTTAAAGGGGAAGAAAAGAAAGTTGGCTCCTGCAGTAGTTACTCCTGCAGCAGAGAGACCAAAGAAGGTTATTAAGAAAAAGGTTGTGGAGGTTGAAGAAACCCCTGTGCAAAGAAGCCTTAGAATGAGAGGACAACTTCCTAAAGTACCCTCAGGAAGCCAATCTATTTCTCCCAAGAAATCTAATGGAGAACCTCATGTGAAAATTATTCCAGATGATTCCCCTAATTAGTCTAAAATCCCAGAGATTTCTCAAAATCAAAAAGAGAAATGTGAAGCTGAACCTGATGTATGTCAAAATAACCCCAAAGAAAGTCATTAGAATATATCATACAATAATGAAGGATAAGTCCTAATACCTCATCAGTCAGCCCGCTCAAAGACTATCCTAGTTCCTTATAAAAGAACCTAGTTTACCAACTACTTAGAGCAAGCATGAAAAGAACAGAGGAGGCAAAATTATCAAGTAGAAGATCGTGGCCCAATCACTTTGCAGTCACTTCTCTTTGGATTATATAATAAATATGTTTTTGCAGCAACCTTATGGGGAGAAGAGAAGAATAAAATGAAGAAGGTAATAATAGAGCAAGGTGAAGAGATTGAAGATTTAAAAGAACAATTAGCAAGACAAAAGCAAAAGATGGATCATGCCCTAAAGTTGGCTGATCAAATAATCGCTTGTAGGCCACCTCCTAGGGTTTATGCTATCTGTTTGAAAGAGAAGTTTCTCTTATTCCAATTGGTGATGACCCTAAAAGACATAGAATCTGAGTTTAAAATAGCCCAAGAATTTTATGGCCTATACCCGACCCTTCCCTCATGGCAGCAGAACTTACTTTCTGAGTTGTACCTACATAACTTCATTATCCCTGCAAAAACTGAGTGGAATCCTCTACTTTACATAGGGGATATACATCTGAGGGAATTAAAGTCTTGGATGCATAATGAGGCAAATTATGACAGACAACTGTAAAATTACAGAGATCAGGAGAAATCAGAACCCTTGCCATTAAGGGTAGAAAGCAACAAACTGGATGTACTCCTTAGGGATTGGTTTAATCTGACCTATAGAAAAGTAAAAGATGAAACAAGGAAGAAAATATTTGGGATCAGAACATAGGTCTATGCAGAGTATGAGGGAATGTCTTAATTCATTTTTCAGAGAGCCCTGGTTGGTGCCAGAAGCATGTGGAATAGATTGCCCGAAGCATTCAAGAAGTCAGAGCCACACAACCCTATCAACCTCGAGACAGCCATTCATAGAGCACCAAAATACATTTGGTTGGGTAGACAGATTAGACAAGAACTCTGGTATCCACTTACCATGTAGCCACCTATGCTCCTCTGGCCCCTTTATGACATCAATGCTGCAAGGCTTGACCAGTTGCAGGAGGATCACAAAGTGGATTTCTGGGAAAGGACAAGAGGTTTCTACTACACTTTCAAGAGCTAGAGGAGAGGGAAGACAAAGGCTGGTGAATTTTGGGGAACTAACAGGTGATGCAATGCTTGAGAAAAAGCATTCAACTTACCAGAGGGCAGATGATGAGACAATTTATTGTCTCTATTTTATATTGATCTTAATACTCTATTTTAAAGTATTACCAAGACATTTGTGGACTTATAATTAGTTGAACTTGTGTTAAAGTACAGTTAGAACCGTTAAACCTATGGGTAGATAGTTATGTCATGTTTTGCTAATATTATATATATTGTAGTATTTCATATAGCTATCAAAATGTGTGTTCTAATATTTATATTAATTTGATTAATTTTACTTGTATGTATATTTCTGCATGATAACTAACCTGCCAGGAAGAAGGAGTAGCTTGAGAGTGGTCGACAACATTTAAAGAAGAATGTTGAAGTCCAGCCGCTATAGGGGAAATCATCATGGCACCAAAAGACACAACTACTACATTGGAGGAGCCACCATTCTAGAGAATATAGGAATATAGCTCTGCTATATTTCCTCTGCACTCATTATCTTGTTGAATCGGTCACCCAGACTTTATTGCATATGTAGTGGGCTGTTACGTTCCCTTTTTCTTCTCTGGTGTGATTTTAGTCAGAACTTATCCTTCTATTTTGAATAAGTGTCAATCCTCTATTTATAGGGATTTGACTATTAGTTTGTAGGTGCGGACTTTTTGGGAATACATTGTTGCATCTTGTACAACAAGTTACTTTTCCAGTTTTATGTATTGTTACTATGTAATCAGTTTCTGAAATATAATAAAGTGATTTTGGTTTATCTTCTATGCTATTAGTTAGAAAAAATCCAACCAAGGGGGCCCACTTGGGAGGTTGATTATATTAGATTAGAGTAGATTTACTTTCAATATTTCTAGCATTTTGAATAAGAGTTTATTGTTTCTGCCCGCAACATTATACTTTGTGAATGTTCTTGCAACACCTGCAAGGATAGTTATAGTGGATTCTCTGTGTTGAAAGAATAGGTTTAAGTTGAGTTTATAGTTTTCAGCATTAATTTCATTAAGGAGTTAAGTGTGTTTACTTTCCTGCAGCAATAGTGTAGATTTCTTTCATGCATTTTACCTTCCTGCAGTAGTATGACTATTTGAGAGACTTAGTGCACATATCGTGCTATCCCATTTCAAGTATACATGCCTAGGTTGAAAATTTAAATGCACCTCATGGTGGGGAAAGTAATCCTTAGTTTGAATAGACTATTCATAGGAGAGGCTTTGGCATGATTACTATCACCTATTGTGAGGTGTTTCAGAAACCTACTATCTTTAGAACAAGAAAAGCCTAGATTTGATATTTCTAACATTTGCACAAAATTTGATGATAATATTGAGACTACATTTTTTTTAGAAGAAATAAGAATGAATGGTTGATTGATAGTGGATTTTCAAATGATATTACTAGTGATTAAAGAAAATTTGTAACACTTGAGATATATGATTGTGGTCCTATTAGATTTAGTGATGATAAGGCAACATATGTTGTTGGAATTGGCTCTATTAATTTTGATGGAAAGCATAACACTAACAAGGTTTACTATGTGAAGGGTTTGTATCATAATATTTTGAGTGTTGGATAGATGTGTGAAAATGGCTATGATGTTGTGTTTTAAAATTAAGGTTGTGAGATTCAGAAGAAGTCTAGAACTATTATTTTAGTTGGAAGGAGAATAGGAAGGAACATGTATCAAATTGAAGAAGCTACAAAAATTTGTTTATTATCTCGGTCTAATGACATATCGATTTGGCACTGGAGGATGTGTCACATCAATTTTTACAACTTGGTAAGAATAAGTTCATCAAGTGCAATAAGCTATTGACCAAGACTGTGTAAACCAGACAATGTTATCTATAAGGGATGTCAGGAAGGAATGTAGAAAATGGAATCATTCAAGGCAATGGATCATTCATCTACTGGATTGTTGGATCTTGTTCAAACTGACCTCTATGGTCCTACCAGAACAAAAAGCTTATAAGGTGAGAGATATTTCATACTTTTGATTGATGATTATTCCAGATTATCTTGGGTTGCATTTCTAAGAGAAAAATCAGAAGCATTTGAGAAATTCAAGATATTTAAAGAAAGAGTTGAGAATGAAGTTGGTAGAAAGATGAAATGTTTGATATCTAATAGAGGAGGAGAGTTTACTTCAAATGAATTTGAATTTTTTTGTGAGAAACATGACATTAAAAGAAAAATTTCAGCCCCTGGGACACCACAACAAAATGGTGTAGTGGAAAGGATGAATCGAACAATGTAGGAAGCATCAAGGAAAGTGATCAAAGAGGCTTATTGTGTACACACTTAATGGATTTATTCACCAAAAGAAGTATGGGAAGACTTAATACAAGTTATGTTAGATAATTGAGAGGGGACTGAATCAGTTAGCTCTAGTTATCTTACAATCCCAAATTTTCCCATATGTATATAACAACAATTTTAAACATATAGATCAACTCAGTGAAATATAAACTATGATCTGAAATTTATCTTCAAACTCAACAACTCATCTATCAAGTCATATACCGAGTAGCAGTAAAACAATTACTATGATTACCGATCAATGTAGATAAAGTAATGTGTAAAGCAAAATAACAATCCAAAACAATAATACACATTAACACATATTTTTAACGTAGAAAATTTGCTAAGGGAAAAACCACATGGGACCATTAACCCAAAATATTTCACTCTTTTGAAGTGAGCTCGGTTAAGATCCAACCCTGTCAAATGTTACAATGCACACTCTTAAATGTGACCTGGTTAGAGGATTTATCACTAACAGTTCTCCCTTGACCAATCATTCACTATGGGGTCAACAAGAAAATAATCAACATTCATTTGAATGTCACAACAAAGACTCTCAAGTCCTACTCGGTTAAGAGATTTTTCTATAAAAATGGTTAAACTAATATAATAATGATTTAATGCAAATACAACTCTGTTTGCATATTTTCATACTTATGCTAAGTACAATAATACCTCCGATCGATAGAAATATACCAACATGGAGCGTGGTGGGCAGGAAGCGCAATGGAGACAATGGTCACCTGCAAATTGATGGGCAGAGACTCAAAATCAATGAAGTTTCTTCAAGAAATATGGTGGTCTCTCCTATCAGACCCAATATGGAAAGACGTGGCCTCTCAACAGACGCTCCCAGACACAGTTTCAAACGACTACCCAAACCCTCAATCCATGGAAGGAAAATCTTTACATGCAATGGAGGCCAAAACCAACTTGGAATGGTAGGTGAAGGGAGAACATGGGGCACAGAGGCATGCAGAAACAAGAGTATTCATAGATCGGGAAAAAAATTGATTTCAGACAAATAGCACACAAGTTCTTCAAACTGAGAGACCCAAAAGCCACGAGAGAAGCAAGAAACACTATGGTTCAAGGAAAACCACCTATGGATAACAATAGGTATGAGATCTTCTCAACCCTTAAAATTTCAGACTCTCAATGGAAGGAAGCAAATGTGTCTTTGAAAGATAAGGCTTTTTTCTTCAAGTGGTTAGGCCAGTGGCCATCTGTTACTAAAATAAGAGCATGGAGTGAAGTGATTTGGGGAAAAGGATGCCGGCTCAAAACCATCCCCAATGGTTTCTATATGGGGATATGATCTACGAAGGAAGACAATGAGTGGATCTTACACAATGGACCCTACATGATAGAAGAAAATGGCCTATATCTAAAATATTGGGAAGAAAACTTCAATCCAAAAAAATAAAAAGTTAAAGAATATCCAGCCTGGTTGAGCTTGCACAACTTCCCAGTATAATATTGGGGAGAGGACACACTCAGAAGAATAGGGAGTTGTATTGGAACCTATATTATAATGGAGGAAGTGATTAATGAAAAGGACACATCCATTCATCCTCGGACCCTGATTAATCTACAGGAACATACACCGATCCCAGACACAATAACTCTCAGAACAGAAAATGGTGTATGGGAGAAAAATATTGCTTTATGGACCATTGAGGAAGAGGTCAAAACAAACACAGAGGAAGAGTCTGAACCCCCAAGAAAAGACAAAGGTCGAGTAGAAGATAAGCTTCTAGATGAATTAGAGAGGAGTCTAAAATAGGGAATTACAAAGCCTGAGATAGCTGACCAGTTTATTACACGTTTGACAAATGATTTACCTCTTTGGAGGAAAGAGTTCAGAAGGGTATTAGATGAAACCCTCACTGGTGAAAAAGGAAGTGAAAGTGAACCCTCAGGCTGCCTATCTACTCAAGTAATTAAATACACACCGATCTCACAAATCATGGAGGAAGCTAAATCTGAGAAAAGGCCACCCTCCCCGAAAGCCCTTTTTCCCCACCTTCAGAAAGGTGACCTGAAAGGAATGGAAGTTAGTGTCAAGGGGGTAGAAGGTGTTAGTTGTTCCTCTCCTTCCTAGCTAACTTCTCATAAGATAGTTGCTCCTCCTCTTGCAGGCCCAAGTTTACACTCTCCATATCAGACCTGAGTTCACTCTATTGAACACCCCTCTACCTCTATTGATGTTGCTCCCTGAGAAGACCTTCCCCATATTTCTCCTTTGGATGACTCATCTCAAATGTCGATGAGTGATTTCCATGGCAACGAGAAGCATTCTATCATTGTACCTTCTTTTAAATCCCCCTTAATGGGAAGTATGTTAGTTAAGGACTCATCGAATTTGAAACTGATGAAAGTGGGGATGATGATAGTGCTCAATGATTCTAATGCAGTTGTTGTCCTACCAGACTCAAATGGGAAGCAATCCCCAATAAGTTTAGTAGTCCTATTCTCAACCTCTCTAACCTCTGCTGATGGCAAGCACAAATCTTCTCAAAATAAGGTTAGCTTCCTTCCTATTATTGAAGCTCTTAATAAAATCTAGGATGAGCATGATAAATGCCTAGAGGTTGGGACAAAACTAGATGCTATGGGAGATCTGCAAGAGGGTCAAATCTCACCTATTAGAAACCTTGAGATCTCTTTTAGTGAAGCAAGAGAGAGTGGGGACAACCTATTGGAATACTCCTCCAATATGAGTTTTTTTAGTGATGAGGGTGGGGATGATTACCTAGGGGTGGATGAATCTATTGATATTAGAGGCTTACATCAATCATAATCTAAGCTGAAAAGACCCAAACTGGGTATGAAAAGAACATGGGGGGCCAATTCCACTAAAGAAAAGCTAGAACAGTCTGGTTGTGTAGCAGACCAGACAACACTGCTGAGATCAGGAAAGGTTATTGCCTTTTCCCGAAAGAAATGAGGGTCCTCTCATGGAATTTTAGGGGATGTAATGCCACTAATAAGACTCATCTACTCAAGCAAGGTCTTGATTAGGCGAGGGCAGATATAGTTTTGTTGCAAGAAACTAAACTTAAAGGTGTAGACTTAAATTTATTTCGTAAGAAATTTGCTAGATGGAATGGTGTGTTTTCAAAGGTTGTTGGTGCTTATAGAGGCATGGGAATTTTATGGGATGACAGTGCAGTAAATGTTGTTTTGATCAGTCAAGCAGTTAACTGGCAGTGGGTTGAGGTTACTTCAAAACAATTGCTTTCCAAGTTCTATGTTTTCAACATATATGTACCTAATAACCCAAATGAAAAGGAAGCTTTATGGAAGGTCATATCCACCTTTTTAGGTGATAGAAAAGAGGAACTCTTCATTCTTGGAGGAGATTACAATGCCATATTAAGCCTGCTAGAGAGATTAGGGGAAAAAGGATGGCAGAGAAAAAGTCAGAAAGATTTTGCTGCCTTTGTTATGAATAATGGATTGGAAGAATTAGAGTTCAGTTCTGGTAATTACACTTGGACCAACAGGAGAAACTTGGTTTTTTAAACATAGCTAAGAAATTGGATAGGTTTTTTCTTGCTGGAAATTGGGAAGAATGTGACTGGTTGTGCACAACATATATCTTACCCTTAACAGGCTTGGATCACTATCCAATTATATGTAAAATTCAAGATGATGCTGCCCTAGAGAGATCTCCTTTCAAGTTTGAAGCCATGTGGCTTAGGGCGGATGATTTTTACAGCAACATAGATCAGTGGTGGCTAAATGCTCCTACCCTAGAAGGTAACAAATCCTTTATCTTTTTCAAGAAACTTCAATATGTAAAGGATCAGCTTAAATTATGGAACCATGATGCGTTTCATAATATTTTTGTGGAAAAATACAATGTGGAAAAGAATCTAAACCTCCTTAATGAGTAAATAATTAACCAGGGTATGGATGAGTTTATGTTTTTAGAACAACAAACCCTTCAAAGATAGTACAAATAAATTCTTGCAAGGGAAGAGATCTATTGGAAACAAAAGTCGAGGGAGACTTGATTAAAAGAGGGGGACAGGAACACTAAATTTTTCCATAAATCAGTTAAAGCTAGAAGGTTCAGGAATAAATTTTTTTCCGATTGAGACTAGTGAAGGGGTAGTCCTCAATCACCATCAACAAATTAATCAAGAAGCTATTAATTATCTCTAGAACACTTTCACACAACATGAAGTGTTTGAATATGATAACGTGGAGTTTCTTGATCTTATCCCCAATTGTATTTCAGAGGCTCAAAATGCTATGCTCTCTGGCCTAACTTCATTAGAAGAAGTCAAGTTAGCCTTGTTTGATCTAGGAGGGGATAAATCCCCTGGCCCTAATGGTTTTCCTGCCTTATTTTTTCAGAAGACCTGGAATATTATAGCTACTGATCTCCTCCAAGTGGTAGAGGAATCAAGGTCTAAAGGATTTATGCTTAAAGAATTCAATAACACTTTTATTGCACTTATCCCCAAAAAATTGGATTTCAAGTCCTTTGATGACTTCAGACCAATTGCTTTGTGCAATACAATTTATAAGATTATTGTTAAAGTTGCTGCCAATAGACTTAAAAATATTCTAGGTAGCATCATCTCTGAAGAGAAAAGTGGATTTGCCCCTCATCGATCTATTTTTGAAGGGATCATTTTAGCCCATGAGGCTATCCATACTGTAAAAACAACCAAGGTCAATAGTATGATGATTAAACTAGATATAAAGAAATTCTATGACAATGTCAATAGGGATTTCCTTCTAAATGTTCTCAGAAGGTTAGGCTTTAAGGAAGATTGGGTTAAATGGATATCTAGTTGTCTAAAAACACCAAGATTTTCTATCTTGGTTAATGGAAGCCCACAAGGATTCTTTGAATCCATAAAAGGAATCAGACAAGGTGACCCAATTGCACCTTTTATTTTCATTATTATGGCTGAAGTTATGGGTCGATTTATTACTAAACAAAGAGCTCTTGGAAAATGTAAAGGCATTACAATTGCTGCTAGTGTTGATTCTTTCACACACCTGTAGTTTGTAGATGATAAATTTCTCTTTGGCATATCTTCTTTATAAGAAGCTTGTGTTATCAAAAGTTCTCTAGACTGCTACAACACAACCACTGACCAATGTATTAATTGGCACAAATCAGAGATTTATTTTTTCAACACTGCTAAACACCTTCAACAAGAGATTAGTGGCATATTGTAGATCAAAACATGGCTGTTGCCAGGGAAATATCTAGGGGTGCCTCTTTTTTATGGTATCTCTAAGCCTCACTTATGGAAGGGCCTTTTAGATTCTTTCTTTAAAAAGATGGAGGGCTGGAAAAGTAGATGGCTTACCTTTGTTGGCAGAATCATACTCCTTCAAATAGTTATCTTAGCCATCCCCATCTATTCTATGAGTAGTTTTAAAATCCCACATAAAGTCCTTGAGGCAATCAAAAAGAGAATGAGAAATTTCTTTTGGAATGGGGTTGAGGAGGGAGATAAATGGCCTCTTATTGCTTGGGATAAGATATGTAAATCTGAGGCAAAAGGTGGTGTAGGGTTAAAAGACTGGAGAAAGATGAATTTAGCTTTAGGGGATAAATTGGTTTGGCACATTTGTAATCAACCTAGCAGGTTATGGGTAAACATTTGTTGCTAAACAGATTGTTCTTTTTCACTTTAACTCCAAAATACCCAAATATTAAAGAATCAATAGAATACAACAGTTGGGAAATACAAATGAATAACTAATTTCCATCTGAATTTGAAGGTACAACTCCCTTAAATAAAAGATTTTCAATGAATATGAATCTTTCCTAATCTAACAGGGGTATGTTCTTAACCTGAGAACAGAAGAGGTAATCCAAGCTAGGCCTAGACAAGAACTAGCTCAGGCAGATTAAATTCAAATAAATCCAGCCAGTCTGGAGATCTCAAGAATCATACGAGCTCTAAAAACTGGTAATGCAATGACAGATAATGAAGATGTAGATGCAAAACTAAGGATTAATGACAAAGTAACAATGAGTTAATCTATTTCATAGGAATACCTCCCAAACATAGACTAACACTAGATTCCCCTCGGGTTAACTGTATCAAATTATAATACATAACTTCGGTTCAATCATAAACTGTAAATCTATTTTCAAGGAAACATTCAAATCAGTAGAAAGATAAATGCAATGCAATAGAACAGTTAAAACAATGGTATTCAGACATACACAAATTTGACTCTGCAAAATGTCATTCTTCACACAAAAATTTAGCCGACCTTTGTATTGATTTGGAAAATAGTACATATAGAGTTCCAAAGTTGGACCATTACAAAAAGGGTAACCGAAACAGCTCCACTTCTCTAATCAGAAATGATAAAAAAAAGTTTATCTGTTACAATAAATATCAAAATTTACTACAAGAGGGAATCTATCTATGCTTCTATTTTCTTCCCCTTGTCTAATTTAGCCCTATATGCAGTGACAACTGTAATGATTGGGATAAGCTCTTCATTCCTATTGATATAGACATTAGTATATCTGATGAGCCATCTGGAATGTTCTTTAGCTAGGATCTTGATCGCATCCACCCAATCTTTCAACTCTTCCATGGCTTTAAAAATACATCCGCTCAACTATTGGAGTTCTGGCACCTTATCCAAATGGGAGGAAGACAGTTTTGCCAGCTTATGCACGTAATCATAAAATGATTTCTTCATACTGGCCACTTTGATCATTTCTTTGCCCAGACCACTTGTTTGTGATTCTGTGTGAAGACCCTGAAGGAGTTTAAAATCTTTGTTCTACTCCTTGATTTTGAAATCTGTCTGTTGCAACCCTTCTTTAGCTTGGATGATCATCTTGATCTTAAATTCCATGCTTTGAAGCCATTCGATCAAAGGCTCATCTCCTTTCTGCAAGATCTTGGCCTTTAATGCCTCCTTGGTCTTCATTTTAACTACCACGTGCAACATTACTATACATTCTTGACATCTCACTCTCTCTGATGCGAGAGTGTGCAAATTCTTATCAATATTATTCCTCTTTGTTTCCAGCCTTAGGAGAGCATTACCCAGTTGCTCAACAACTACCAGTCCCTCAGATTCAAGCCTCTCGATCCATCTCTTGTTGATCTACTCGAAATGTCCGTCCTCTTGCAACTTGGCTATGATGGCTTGATTTTCTGTAGCACTAGGATCAAAAGTGGTCTAAGCACTAGGGACACTTGCAATCAGAGTGATCAACTGTCTGATGAAATTTGTCAACTCATTAACTTCTGCCTTGAGTTGTACTTTAGTAGTTTTAATCTCTTTGAGATCTTCTTCAATTACCACATTGGTAGACTTCCACCATTCCACCTTAGTGTCATGACGGCCAGTCCCATGTAAAATGACTATAGCTCAAAATTGAAAGTAGTCAAATCTTCAAACCTGCCTTCCTTAGTTGGCTTTTCTACCTCCATAGTGAAATGTCCAATTTTGGGATCTCAGCCTAGTGTAGACATCGTCTTCACCTTGTTTACTTTGCTGACAATGGTATTGGGTTGCAAGGCCCATTAAAGGGTATCTTTTCTCAAAGTCCCTTCTTCTACTCTCTTCATTTTGCACTCGAAAGTGCTCTCTATCCATGATTCAGCACTAGTAACTTTGGAAGTAGAGACTAGTTCTTCTATAAATAAATTCCTGATCATCGGAGGGGTATCTTTGGGTCTGGAAGTGAATGGGTTCATCAAAGTGGGAGAAGAGGAGACTAATTTAATGACTTGAGCAACTTTCTATTGCTTCCCAATCTCTTCATCCGATTCTATGGCCGCTGTGCTGGAACTATCCTTTCCCACTTCCACTATGATAGGGGATCCTCGCCTTGGAGTATCTTGGGTCGAGGTATCACCTTGTGTGCCCATGGTACTGACTTGAGCTGGGTGCTCTATTTCTATATTCTTAACAGACTCAGTTGTATACTTGACTGGTTCTATTGAGACTGCTTCTTCCGTGGAGCTAATGATAGGGGCTGAGCCACCTCCGCATGTCTTGTCCAACAGAATCATCTTTTTAGGAGGCTCATCACCTCCACTCACTGGTTGAGCCAATTCCTTAGCTATAGTTTGGATAGCTGCTGAAGATGATGCGGGGGTACTCCCAGTCTCTTTTTATGGGGTCTGTCAAGACAGAGGCTTCCTTTCAGACCGCTTTCTCCTACCCGCCGTCCATTCAACCCATTGTTCTATCCTTCTATAAATCCCACCCATCAAGGTTTCCAAGTCATCAATAGCTTGGCCTAACATGGGTTCTGAGCTTATGGGGAGGGGCTTGATCTTCTCTAGGTATGTATCATCATACATATGTTGGCTGTAATCTTTTAGCCCTTCAAATGCAATGTTAACTTTGAAATTTTTGATTTGTTGAATAGTTAACCTTGCGTAGAACCTTTCTCTGCTCTCTAAGTCATCTTTACAGTTGGCCCAATAATCTTTGATATCATCAATGTGATGGATTGAGAGAACCATTTGTAGATAATATTGAGCATAGTCCACAGGATCATACTGCAGCCTCAGGACATCATATGTTTCTAAATGAAACTTCTTTGAGAATGTCTTCATAACATTCTTTGCATCAGACTGGGATGCACAACTATAGGCTCCAATGGTCATCAGGAAGTCATAGACTTTCTTTCAGGCACCCGCACAGATCAGGTTCACCTGGACCACTTGCCTCATCACCTCAACCAACACGATCATGTCATCTAGATATTTGGGTAGCTTCAGAGGGAAATCGTTGAATCCTGCAAGATGAATGTATGAGAAATTGACAAACTGAATAAAATAAGCTCTGAATTGGCTGATGAATGCCATGGCTTCTGGAGAAAATCTCCTTTTTGGGAAACCTTATAACTCCCTACACAATCTCATTGTAAATGCATCATTAACCTTGAGATATTCAGTATAACTGTTATGCAATTGCAGACAGGGAAAGAACTCATAGCTCTTCACATCTTCTGGAAATTCTTCTAATCTCAGAAGTCTCAGCCAAAGTTGAATAGTAGCCAAAATGTATAATAGAAGCGATGACATATAGAACTCATTTTGATGTTTAGCTCTATTTAGGGAATTGGAGAGATTTTCACTTACCATGAGGGCCCAATCAATAAAATAGCGTTGAGAGAAAATCACTTGGACTAGGAAGAAATGATGTTCAACAAAATTTAGTGCATCGCTCTCACCTCTGATCCTGTGAAGTAATACCAGGATATCCACAATATCCAACTTCAAGTTTGTGCCATATAGAGTTTTGGGAAACTTTCCCTTGGTGCTCTTCGACTCCTAGAACCATGTCTTCATAATCTCCTTCTTTTACACGGCCTTCTTTGCTCCATATTCAGTGACCGCCTGACTGTATGTCATCTCTGAATACTCAGTTTGTTCTAGAATGCAAAGGGAGTTCTGAATAGAATCTATGTCAATAGAGAGTAGCACAGTGTCATTAGGAAAAAGGATTTTCTTGGTGTCCAGATTATAGTGAGCTATACATTCTCTAATGAGCTCAGGAGCTTGAATTTCCATAGGGAAGCCGAAGGCTTAGACTAGTCCACTCTCCTTCAGTTTTCCAGTAATGGGATGCATTGGGTCCACCTTCAATCTTCTGGAAGCTCTGCAGGTCGAAGAACTTTAGAGAAGTGTCTGTAATGTTGTGCCAATCAGAGGTGATGCCGTTCATTCCATCAAACCTCGTAAATCTGGTAGCCATGTTTTGGTTGATTTGAAACAGGAACTAGGGATGTATCTCGAGAATGTAAGATCAGAGAACAACTTGTTGTCAAGAATTTCAAATTCAGACAGTTCATCAAACATATGGTAGTTCTTGTCTGTATCACTTCATTAAATTTATAATTTTTGAATTCTTACCGTTAACGGCTGACTTCCCATGCCGCAGGAATGAAGAAATGCAAGCATTTATAAAAAATCCCGTTAAGAGGTAAAAATACTTTATTTGAATTAGTTACTTTACCTTTACGAGTCATTAAGAAATATATTTTTATTTTGACAACTGTAATGGTAACTTTTTGGAGGTAGCAGATAATTACTTTTCCACTTCTCCTTTGGGCGGAGAAATGCTTTTGGGGTGCTCCTTTCTCAGAAATCTGCCAAAGGAGGATTTTAGCCTATTGAGATGCTAAAATGATATGTATTTATTTCATTAGCTTTCTTTGTACCTTGGGTCACCTATGAGACATATTCTTCTCCAACGCCCTTCTATTTTAATGATTTGGCAGAAAATGTACTTTGCAGGTCAAAACCCGCCTGATGAAGTAGTGGAGAAGCAATTTTCTACTTTTTCGCCATTGAGAATTCCTTCTTATATTCTTCATCATTTGATCATCTATTTGACTTGAATGGATCTGTGTTGAATCTAGTTTCCTTTCTAAACTTCAATTATCTATTTCCAACTTCGATCTGACCGCTGAGACTTTTGGAAATACCCACTGCGGAAAACACACTCTACAGGTGATTTTCTGCCAAGGAGAAGCCCGAAACCAATTTTTTGCCAATGCTGAATAATGAAGTGTCAACTCCAAAGACTTCAAATGTAAATAGAACCAATGTTAGAATCCTCTAAAACATGACCTTTACTGGATTTGGGAAGCTAACCTACCCAATGAAACACGATCTCAGATATATATTCCCTCCGACTTGCAAAGAAGAAGTCAATTTGGGGAAATTTGATAAAGGCCTCCTAGCCTAAGGGGAAAGATAGGCTTAGACTCAAGACTTACATGATGATTCAAAACTACTACCAAGTACTAGACATCCATTTTTGCCTAAAGGTATGCAGAACAAAAATGGGGCAACAAAATTTTAAGAGAAAAATATTTGGACTCACCAAATGATGAAAGACTCCTAACAATCTCCAACCCCCCCAGAGGTTCTACAATTTGGAACTTAATTTTATACTGCAGACATGTTATTCAAAAACATGCATCTTGGCATATAGGCACAGGCACAAAAGCTTTATTTTGGGATGACTCATGGAACAACCACCTGATTCTGAAAGATGATGACATATTTACTGAACTAAGAGAAATATTCACTCTTAGATGGGGGCAAAAGGTCTCAAACTATTTAGAGTATAGGGATTCTCCATTTGGCCCTAAATGGCATTATAAACCAATAGATGAATTTTCTCTCCCAGCACACCAAAGGACTTTAATGGAAGAGATGTTTCAGCAGAGAAGTTTTATTAGAACTTCACACGAAGATAAGTTGATTTGGTGTAGAGCCAAAAGTGGGATCTACTCTATGAAGCTTGGCTACACATCCCTGGATGATGAAATGGATCCCCCCTTATGGCCAAATTTTTTTTTCTGGGACAAATAATGCTTACCAAAGGTAGGTGCATTTGCGTGGCTAACAATGCATAAAAGGATTCTCACTGCAGAAAGAAGGCAACAGTTTGGATTGCAGGGTCCCACTAGATGTGCTCTCTATAAAGAAACATCATAAGATATTGATCACTTACTTATTAAAAATAACTGTGGAATGTTGGAGCATGATCAAGGAAGGGCTTAACTGGATTGGACCTATGCAGAATAATATTCATGATGTTTTTCAGAGTTGGCCCATCCCATCCAAAGTTACTACTCTCTCTCTTTGGTTTGGAAGGTCTGTCCCTCTATAGTCATCTGGGAATTATGAAAGGAACACAACCGGAGGATCTTTCAGGATAAAGAAAAGTCCATTCATAGGGTTAAAAGTAGTATTATTTGTGCTATAGAAGAGACCTTAAAGGCTGCTTTGCAATCTTCTACTAGGAGTTATGAATACACAAATAATGACATATATATTCACTCTAAATGGCCATGTTTGAAGTTCAGAAATGGTGGAATCAGGCATGGCAACACAATAAATCAGACAAGGAAGGATATGGTGTTGCTGCTGCTAGAGAAGGAGTGGGTGAAATTTAACTTTGATGGGGCCTCTAGAGGAAACCCTATGCCCTTTACAGCTGGTGTGGTGGTAAGAGATTGGTAGGGGAATCTTTTGGCCTTAGCTTCTCAATGACTCAATGATGGCACCAATAACGTAGCGGAAGAAAATGCTTCCTTGTTGGCCCTTCACCTTGCAAAGAGGATAAATTTGCATAATATTCATCTTTAAGGGGATTCATAGATCATTGTGAATGCTATCAAGAATGGGCATGCTAATGCCTGACATTTCCAAAATGTTATGGTTGAAATATCTGATATTCTTCATTCTCTCTCTGATTTCTGAATCACTCATGTTTACAGAGAATGTAATGCACAGGCGGATATTGTTTCAAAGTGGGCTACAAACCTTACGCATACCAACATGGTGTGTACTGAACTCTTTTAATTTGTAATATATATTTAAAATCTAATGGCTTTATCTTCAGGTTCATGATTGATATATTCAAAATTCATATGGTTTCTATTTGAAGCTAATGGGACTACTATATGACCGTTATGGTTTTAAATGGTCTAATTTCTTTAATTCACACATGATGTATAAACTTACATGGTGGTAGTGGCAGCAAATTTGCCTTTCTTTTGATGGGAAACCGATGACAGTGTGGGCACGTGATTTCTCTCCTTTAATTGGTGAATTCAGTGTTGTTGATGGCCGATTGATAGCACGGGTGTCAACAAAGCTAAAGTAATGATTTTATGCTTTCTTGGAGATCTGCGTGAATCTTAATAGTTATTGCAATGTAAGGTGACAAGAGAATTATGATGACTTCTCTCTCTGACATTTATCACTATATGTAGATGGCATGATGTGATATGACATCTTACTCTCCTGAAATATGATGACTTCTCTCTGACCTTTATTACTAAATGTGGATGGCAGGATGTGATATGACATTTCACTCTCCTGAAACTTCGGCTTGAGTGTTGATATAATCTCTATGTCTTTTGTTATTTTTTATCTAACTTGTCAGCAATTTTCCCCATAGGTTGAAGATGGAAGCGAATTTTCATGTTCAAACAAAGAAGCAATAGAAGGCTTTCGAAGGCCCAGCATCTAAAGAGAGTATGCTTGGATTTCTCATTCACAAAGAGGAAAGGCTTGCTATCGCAAATCTGGAGGTTTTATGTAGCCAGTTTCAAGAACAACATGTGAAAAGGCGTTCAAATGTGGATATAATCTCCCTCATTGTTGCATGGGGTCTATAGCTAGGGGAACCTGTAGATGAGGTTAAAAGGCTGATGACTTTCATCTTTGATAATGAACTACTTTTGGGACTGGATTCTATCTTAGAATGGGCAGTCCTGGGAGTTAAAATGGACTACATTGAATGTTTTGAGAATCCCAAAGATGGGGATGAATTTTGAAGAAACCCCTTTATTAACTGGTGGAGAAAGGTGGACAAACCTGCCTACACTGATGACATTAGAAACAAATGGAAAAATATGAAAGCAATAGCTGAGGATATTCATGTTCAGGAAGATGGGAGAAACAATGCAGTGTTTCATATGATCCCACGTAGAAGGTGAGGACATCGACAAGGGAAGCACCCAGATTTAGCATGATGCAGCCTTGACTTCTTCCATGATGCAGTTAGATAGATAATTTTGACAAGCTTAAGGCTTGATATGCCTATTAGGCCATCCCAACTCTAGTCTCATTGATAGGTAGTTTTAAGATATCTCGTGGAGCTAATTTTGTATTCTATAATTCACACTACACATTCTATATGCTTTAGCCAGTAGGGTTTAAGTATGATCAGCTGATATGTAGTAGGGTTGTTTTGGATTTCTGTTGTCTTTTGCTTGGAAACCCAGAGTTGGTTTTCTATTTATTATATAGATTATATGCTACAGTTGTAACCCTCTTGTAATTTCCTACTTTTATTAATAAAAATCAATGTTATAGACCAAAAAAAATACCTCTGATCAATTTTTTCACTTCAGTTCCTCTGATTCTTCATACTCCATTCTTTTCGGTAAATACTCTTTCCTTTGTCGCTCGGTGTTATTTGCAAAATTTCTCGATTTTGTCTTCAACCAGTTTGATCAGTCATGCATGAATTTTGCATGTGTGCACATCATGTATGATTTACAATGAATCTCTTGTCTCTTATATAGAAATCATAATGTATTTAATTTCTATCCTTTAGATTTTGCCGCTTAATCTCTATCATTGATTTTGCCACTTAAACCTTCCTCGACAGTTGTGTCAAAAATACGTTTCAATCTTCTTCGTCTAATCATCCATGAATTTTCATATTTGTTTGATCATCATAAAAAACCTTATCAATTACCTTAGAATCATCAATTTTCCAGCTCATCATTTTAGTCGACCTTTAGTTTCTTTTATTACTCGATCAATATCATGATGTGTCAGTGATCCCTAGTTTGGTTAACACATTGCTCGGTATACACTATATTTACTCGGTGTTCATTGGTACTCGGTGTATACATAACTCTTCAGTTACCAACCACATAAAATCTGATCCACCTCTAAGATTTACAAACTTCTCTACACAAACACAGATCTCATTTGCATAGATTCGTAGTCACTTCACATATAATCTACATAAGCCACACATGCATACTCTTGTATAATAATCCTACTACTTATGTCCATGCCTTACTTATAAAACACCATGATATCCACCAGGTTAGACACATGAATTTGAAATAGGCCAGACGAAAAAATTCCCACAGTGGAAAGGAATGAAATGAGGACCACCTCAACCGATACAAGATGTCACACTTCGGGAAAATACATAACACCTTCTCCTAGGTACTCGGTTCCAATGGATACAAGTAGCACATTAAAATACCATGGCTGGGACAAAAAAACCTAGAAAGGATTGAACAAAAAACATACAATCTCCCACAAGCTATTGGTGAACACTCCAACCACACCAACCGATATGTTAGACTATCGATACACATCAACCAATACATTACTCTACCAGAAACATAGTAACCAATACATCAGAAGTTAAAGAATGAGTATGTTGACATTAATGAAAACCATTAATGACAACACCATTGGATAGCACCAACTTCACATTCTAACAATCATCCCCTTGGTCAATGATGGCAACATTCATCAATAACAAAGCACAAAATAGATATATGAAAACAACCAAGAATACTCTCCCCCTTTGACAACAATGACAAAGGGACAAGAAATACTCTCCCTTACTAAAATACTCTGCTACCCCTGAGAGGAAGCTTCCAAGAACTAATCTAGAAAAATATAGCTATGGAAAGTACTGGATCAATGCACACACTGGTGTAACTATTAAATACTAGGAAGGGCCAGAACCCCCAAATTCCCTCTAAGATACTCGAAAGTATATTTGCACAAAGGTTTGGTGAATATTTTTTTAATCCACTCCTTTGTGGGTAAATACTCTAGCGTTACTACACCTTCCTCAACCCTTTCTCTAATAAAGTGACATCTGATGTCAATATGTTTTGTTCTACAATGTATTATACGATTCTTTGACATACTTATCGCATTGGTATTATCACACATGATAAGAATTGGTCCATCAAAACTAATTCCTACATCCTGCAAGGTTTGTTTCATCCATAATACTTGAGTGCAACATGAGGATGCTGTAATATACTCTGATTTAGTTATAGATAAAGTTACAAAATCATGCTTCTTGCTTGACCAAGAAACTAACAAAGAGCCCAAAAAGTCCACCACTGGTACTTCTTCTGTCATCCAAACAACCTGCCCAATCTACATCTGTATATGTTGTCAGTGAAAAATTTGATTCTCTAGGGTACCATAATCCCATGTCTTATGTTCCTTTCAGGTATATCAAAATCCTTTTTACTACCATGATATGTGACTCTGTTAGTTCTTGCTGAAATATGGCTTCCAAACATACTGCATACATAATATCTGGTCTGGTAATAGTTAGGTACAACAAACCTCCAATAATTGATCTATACAAACTTGCATCTGCTTTTCGTGATCCATCTTCCTTATTCAACTTGTTTTTAGTAACAATAGGAGTGCAAATTGGCTTTGAATTTTCTAAACCATACTTCTTTAGCAGCTTCATCACATACTTGGATTGAGAAATAAAAATGACTTTATTGTTTTGACTTACTTGCAATCCAAGAAAGAAGTTTAATTCTCATGTCATTAACATGTCCAATTCCTTTTGCACTTCTTCTGCAAAATTTTTGCACAAGTCATCTTTTCCACCAAAGATGATGTCATCAATATACACAACAACAATCAAAATCTTTTTAGAATTTAACTTGAATTATAGATTTTTGTCGGTCCATCCTTTCTTGAATCCTTATCTGATCAAATATTTTTCTAATTTACCATACCAAGCTCTAGGTGTCTGCTTCAATCTATATAATGCCTTGTTTAACTTGAAAAAATATATGGATCCTTTTCTAATTTGAAACCTTTTGGTTTTTCAATGTATACTTCTTCCTTCAATTCTCCATTTAAGAATGTAGACTTGATGTACATCTAATAAACTTTGAATCTCTTAAATGCTACAAATGCCAAAAACATCCTAATAGCTTCCATCTGAGAAACAGGAGCATAAGTCTCCTTGAAATCAATTCCTTCAATCTACGAGTAACCTTGACAAACTAATCTCACCTTTTTCTTAAAAAATTTCCATTCTCATCTAGTTTGTTCTGGTACACCCATTTTTTACCTATCACATTTTTGTCTTTCAGTCTGGGCACAAGTTTCCAGGTTTGATTCTTCTATATATGATTAAGTTCTTCCTTCATAGCATTAATCCAAATTTGTTCATTACAAGCCTCTTCTACAAACTTAGGTTCAACTTCATAAATTTAAACACAACAAATCATGATCTTGTGTTGCTTTACTTCTAGTAATAACTCCTTTGTTCTTATCTTCGATAATCTGATTTTCTGAATGATGCTTCTATATATAACTTGGTTTCTTAGTAGTGGATGTCAGTGTCGGCTAAAAAACATCTTTCTCTTTGTTGTCTTCTTTTCTATTTTCTTCTGCATTAGATTCATACTCAATGTGTATTTAAGGAACCTTATGAAAATCTTCATCAATGTTCACATTCGCTCTTTCCACAATTTTGTTCAGTCTTTTATCATAGTACATATACACCTTTCTTTTATTAGAATAACCCAAAAATATTCCTTCAATAGCTCTATTGTCAAACTTTCCAATATTGTCTTCATCTTTTTGAATACAAAATTTTCCACCAAAGATTTTGAAATACTTAACTGTCGATACTCTTCCATGCCATAATTCATATGAAGTCTTTCCATAGTTTTTCTGGTACAAAACTTTATTAAGTGTATATACAATATTATGTACTGCTTCTATCTAGTATATTTCAGGTAGATCTTCTTCTCTCAACATGGTTCTAGCTGCTTCCTAAATCATTTGATTCATCCTTTCCACAACACCATTATGTTGTAGTGTTCTTGCTGCTAAAAATTGCCTCTTAATGCCATGCTTCTCACAATAACTTTAAAATGCATCAGATGTAAATTCTCCACCTTTATCAAATCTCAAACACTTGATGTTTCTACTATATACAATCTCAACTCTAAATTTAAATATCTTAAATTTCTCAAATGCCTAAGATTTATCTCTAAGAAATTAAACCCATGTCATTCCCGAATAATCATTAATGAACATAATAAAATACCTTTGACCTTGGAAACTCCTTGTTCTGGTTGGACCATAGAGATCAGTGTGCACAATCTCTAGCACACTGGTAGATGAATGATCTTTTTCCTTGAATGATTCTCTTCTTTGCTTCCCTTTTTGACAACCCTTGCAAATGATGTTTTCTGGTTTGCGCAGTCTGGGTAAATATCTCACTGCATGAGATGAACTTATTCTTCCCATACTATAAAAATTAATGTGACACATCCTCTGATGCCAGATCCAACTATAATCAGTCTGAAATAACAAGAAACATCCTTCAGATGCGCCTTCAAGTTGGTACATATTCCTTCCAGTCCTCTTTCCCATTGAAATTATGTCTCCACATCTCTTTCTAATTTTGCATCCTTCATCCTTGAAATTAACATCATACCTATTCTCACACATTTTTCTGACACTTAACAAATTGTTATATAAACCTTTCACATAGTAGACATTTTCAGTTTTATTCTTGCCGTAAAATGTAAAAGATCATTTTCCAAATATGTATGTTGTCTTATCATCACCAAATATAATAGCACCACCATCATATTTGCTAAGTGATACAAATTCTCTTTTATCTCCATTTATATGATGAGAGAAAACACTATCAATTAGCCATTCATTTTTGTTCCTTCTAGCATATAAATTAGTTTCAACATTATCATCAATTTTAGGACAGATGTCAGTGATATCAATTTCAAATTTCTCATTTTCTTCAGCATAAAATAAGCAATCCCCAGTCTCTAAATTATCATCTTAGATACTAGCATCTTCATTCACATAGTAAGTTATTTATTGAATCTTTTAAACTTCTATCTAGGACCTTTGTCAGGACATCTAGTAGTCAAATGACCAATCTTACCAGACCTAAAGCATTTTAGGGGTAACATACCTTTGTAATTTTTAGTACCTTTCTTCATTCTTCTTGCAAAGTTAGCCTCAAAATCTTCTGCATCATCACCATCAGAATCATCTCCTAATTTTGTCGCTTTGAATTTTGTCCCTCATCTGTTCTAGTCTCTTCAAAACTAACTTAGCTAAAATGCGGCCAAGGTACCAAATTTTTTTTCTTTGGTAAACTTCTTCAGATCATACACCTCTTCACTTGTCAAGATTTTGTCACTATAACTATCTGGTAATATCATAAAAATCTTTTCCATGAAGTTCTCATCAGTAATAGTGCCTACTTGGTTCTTGAATTCATTAACTATATTCTCAACTCTTTAAAAATAGCTTTTAATATTCTCACCTTCTTCCATTCTTAGGTTCTCATAATGTCTCTTAGCTGTCAACTTCTTAGATAACTTAACTCTATAATTTCCTTAAGTTTTTACCAAACTTCCTAAGTTGTCTTCAATGAAATTACTTTATCCAATTTAGTCTTTGATAAAGAACTAATAATTGTTAGATTTGACAAACAACAAATCTTCCCAAGAACACCTGCATGCAAGAATGTTACAGACTGGAAGCAAAGACAGAAGACTATGGCGGCCAAAAAGCCAGAGACATGAAATCCATGTTGCAAGAATAAAACTTCTATTAACAACAATAATGAATTACAAACTCCTTAATGAAATACAAGGCGGTGATTCCTTATAAAGGATACCGAAACCCTAAAGGTGAAAACCCTAGAGAAATATAAGCGCTGCCTAAGTAAAAATTAAGCATAGAGTATAATAGACTTATAATTAAATGATTTAATTATTAGCTATTATATAACTACTCTAACACCCCCCCTTAAGTGTAACTTAGGGAGAAGCAAAACAACTAAAGACTACTACAGAAATCAGGAAAGATGGGTCCCGACAACTAGGCCTGATCAGGTACCCAAAACAAGAAAGCAAACTAGATGAAGGAAACTGAGCCTTCAATCTAGGGAAAAAGGTTTCCCAGAGAAAGGAATAAGAATGAGCAAGAAGCATCTTCGAAGCAAGGAACTGTAAACTCTGTCAGAAGATACTGCTGGAACCCCCACTGAAGTGCATGACCAGGTAGAGAAGATAAAGTCTGAAGAGCTGATCAATCGAACTAGGAAGCAATAGAACCAACAGGTGAACCCCCCCATAATGCTAAACTGGGAGAGGTGACATGAACACTGAAATGCAATGCCAGAAACATCTGTAGAAGAAGAACCAGGAACACCAACAGTGCAACAAAAGTACAAACATAGGCTAAAGGGCGGTGTCATCGACACACAGCATGGGCTAATATCACGGAAGGTATGCTCACTTGACAAAGGTGGATGCACCTAAAATGACATAAGCATCATAACCCCCCATGACACTTTATAACAGAGTGCAAGTACTAAAACTATACAAGGTGCTTGAAATCCCAGATATACAGAAGTAGGCACTTTATCTCAGTGTGTTTATAGAATAAAGAATGCATCAGAAGAAGCATACAAGCTCAGAAGTCAGAAAGAAGAGTGAGCTATGAAATCAGAAGAAGAGATCCCAAGACCTGTAGAACCAAGCAATCCACCAGAGTGCATAAACTGCCAAACTCTGAGGAGAGAAAACCTAGAGAAGAATCTAGAAAAAATACCTCTACAACTAAATAGTACACTGAACCAGCTTTTCAACGATATCTGGTTTGCCAAAAATGGAGTCCGGATGAGCCAGATATGACTCCCGGAAGGCAGAAACAGACATCAGACTTCAACAGCAAAAAATGCTATTGAAATGGAAGAATCCAAAAACCCAACCTCCATCATCGGAAATTTCTCGGATAGAGCTTTCCGACGGTATATGGAAGTCGAAAAAAGACCCCTGGATGCTCAAGTTAGAGCGAAAACACTCCAAGAGGGTCGGAAAGGCCTCAGAAACCAAAAAATAAGCCCCTAGGGCTAAAAAACTGGGCTCTCGGGCGCATGGCGCACTCAGGGGGCTGGGCCGAAGCCTCCGGACCCTCATATGACCGCGTGCTTTGCATTAGAGCCCGCGGGTGCTGGCAAAAGGCCACCACCGGCGGGGCGGAGCTGGGGGCGGAGGAGCCTGGGCGGAGCGGCCGGAGCGGGGCGCAGACAGGCGGCGGAGCGGCGAGTTTCGGAGCGTCGGGGACACCGCTGAGCTGGGGCCGAGGGGTGGCGCTGGAGGGGCCGCGGAGGGCGGCGAAGCTGGGAGGCGGCAGAGCAGCGCGGGGCCGGTGTCGGGGGCCGGCTGGGGCCGCTGTCGGAGGTGCCCGCAGCCGGTGGCAGTGGCGCGGCGGCGGCCCAACACAATTTACACTGGCTGCGCTAATTTTAAACGCCAAAACACATAAAACATGTGTTTTTTTGATTTTTTTGTGAATTTTTCTCAATTTCCATGCCCGTACGGCACTGGAAACCAAAAAAAATTTGCCTTGGGGTCAAGTTGTCCAAAATGGACAAACTTTATATGGATTCTGAGGTTTTTGGGCCTTCCGGATGCAACCGTGAGGTCAATTTTGGTCCAAAGTGCCTCAAAAAACAAAGACCCACAGATCCAATAAAAGACACCGAAAAAGCTTCTAAAACCCTCTGTGCTTCAACAAAATAGGAACAGTGAGCAGCAAGCGAGCTCTGATACCATGTTAGATTTGATAAATGACAAATCTTCCCAAGAACACCTGCATGCAAGACTGTTACAGACTGGAAGCAAAGACAGAAGACTATGGCGGCCAAAAAGCCAGAGACATGAAATCCATGTTGCAAGAATAAAACTTCTATTAACAACAATAATGAATTACAAACTCCTTAATGAAATACAAGGCGGTGATTCCTTATAAAGGATACCAAAACCCTAAAGGTGAAAACCCTAGAGAAATATAAGCGCTGCCTTAGTAAAACTTAAGCATAGAGTATAATAGACTAATAATTAAATGATTTAATTATTAGCTATTATATAACTACTCTAACAATAATAGCATACCTTTCTTTTTCATTTTCCACATATTCCTCAATTTCATCTAGAGTAGTCGGTCCATTCTAAGGAGGAACATAATTTGACTCTACATGCTATAATGTCTTGTAACCAATCAATACCAGGTATCCTTTTATCCGATCTTTCCATGAAGTGTAGTATGATCCATCAAACATAAGAATAGTCAATTTGTGTGCCATCAAATCTGCCTCAAGCTGTTAAGCTCTTCACCAAGGACCAAGATTTTATACCAATTGTTGAACATGCCAAATAACGAAGAGGGAGTGAATCATTTTTTCACACACAACTATTAAAAACTTTCTCTCTATCAGTTAACACATAAATATTTTCAATAATAACTTAAGATTTGTCGATTTAGCACTTTAAATATCTACAGTAAATATAAGCATGAAATACATAGGAACACCAAAATAGAGAACGCTATATTTTACGTGGAAAACCCAAAATGGGAAAAAACTAGGGAGAAGCTATTTCTTATGAAATGTAAAAATACATGTTAAGGTGACACCAAAAGGTGATTTGATACAAAGGACCACTGCCATAAATGCTCACTGCAAGAAGGCTCACTGTCGGTCGGCTTACTGTCGATATAAAGAGGCTCACTACCAATACACAAGGGTCCATTGCCAGAAGATATGAAAAGAGATAGAATCCACCTCTAAGATCTACAGACTACTCATCATGAAAAAAAATCTCCTTCACCTAAATTTGTAGTCACTTCATGTATAATCCACATAAGCCACACATACATACTCTTGTATATTACTACTACTGTTAGAATAATTGAGAGGGGTGAATCAGTGGTCTTAAAATAATTCCAAAAATACAACCAAAACTTATATCTCAAATATAATATCCTCTAGTTATCTTTCAGTCCATCAAGATGTATGCCTTATGTAATTCAAACAAATATAAACTGCTCGGTAAGATATACTATTTATCTTTTTCTAGACTTTACCGAATAACAACAATTGAACTTAGTGTTTACTGACCAATCTAGTATTACTAATATGTAAAATAGAATATCAACACAATGAAAGAAATACACATTTGACACATATATTTTAATGTGGAAACCCTGTTAAGGGAAAAACTACTTTGGACTGGTAACCCATAATTTTCACTCTTCTGAAGTGAGCTCGGTGAAGAGCCAACCTTGTTAAAGGTTATAAACACATTATTAAGTGCAACCTTGTTAGAGGATTTAAAACTAACAGTTTGTCTTTTGACCTAGCACTCACTATGCTATCAACAAGAAAATAGTTTGATACTCTTAAGTATCTCAATACAATAAGGACTATTAAATCCCACTCGGTTAAGAGATTTTCTGAATCAATGGTTGAACTGATACAGTAAATGATCTGTTTAATAATACAAATTTAACTTGCAGATATTTAGATCTATTGTTAGTCCAATAATACCTCTTTGATAAATATGATCTTTGGTTCCTTTTCTCTCTTTCTTTCTTCCTTTTTCTCTGTGAATGCTCTATCCTCTGTTGCTTAGTGTCTGCAAAATTTCTTGTCTCTGTTCTTCAGCCTGCATGATTATATCTACATGAAGACTTCTATCTTCACCATAATTATATTCAACATTCCTCTCCTTCATAATTAATTCCTTACCTCTTTATATAGACATTATTAGCCACTCAATCTCCTTGTTTTTTTTGTAGATCACTTCTTGATCCGTAAAACTCGGCATTCTTTGTTTTATCCCGTAAAGCTCTGCTTTAGTTTTATTCTGTAGATCTCTCCTTGATAACTACACTTTAAATCTCTTCCATGCTTTAGTTTAACTTATCATTAGAAATAAAGAAATCAATCAGTTAGTCTCTAAATATAGCTCCTTTCAGCTAAGTGTTTTTCCATTCTTTAACTTAAGTTTTGATCGGTCATCAACTCCATTTAGCTCAGTCATTGACTTCAGTTATGCTCAGTAGCAACTTTAGTTTACTGCAGTGCTCGGTATACACTGTGAATTTCTCAGTGACACTTGCTTGGTAATGCTTTCTCAGTTACTACTGTGCTTGGTTTACATTGTCTGTCAGTTTTTACTGTCACTCGGTGTTTATTGTCACTTAGTGTATACTAACTTTTTATGTTTTTCTGATAACATATGCTTTGTCTCTTTGGTCTCTTCAAGTTTATGACAATGTGTGTATGAACAATCAGATTATATTAATTTGATATCAATGACAATACAATACATTAAATTATTTAATGTCTTTCATTCACTTTTGCATCTCGGTGATCATTAACTTATCATCTTCAAACATTCAATTAGTTATAGTTCATCAATCTCTCCCTTTGGTATTGACTGAAATATCCTCTGAAATATTCAATATAAGATATGCCATAACATACCAAACTTTTGTCCTATAAATAATTCAAATATTTGAGTCTCGGTAATCTCTTCTAGCTTAGATTTGATTCTTGCTATGTGCTCTCCCTTTCTTCATTCCCTTCAATGGATAGGTGTAGCAGTTCTGTTTTCTGATTCTATCTCTCCCTTTCTTGTAGAATCTCTTCTCCCTTTTATGGATAGATATGCAGTGTTAATTTCTTTCCAATTATCTCCCTTTGATGGATGATTATTTCATTGAATCTTTTCTTTCCCTTTGTGTTGTTCATCTTACTCCCTGATGGATATTTCATTTAATTCTTCTCTCCCTTTGACAACAATGACAAAAAAAAAATCATTGAATCTCCTCTTCATCAACAATACAATTGTGTATTAGCCAACAATATCTCTTGTCTGTGTTTTAGATAAGTACCTTCTTATACTCATATGTCATTGCAGTCTATATCTCAACTTGCATAAACATTACTAATCCTCTGATAAGGTGTAGGATGATGCAACCTCTAATTCAACTTAGTGACCAGTAGACAAGGGTCGAACCCCTAGTCTATTCCTTAGGTACTCAAATGTATCCTTTGGTAATGGTTTTGTGAATATGTCTGCTAGTTGTTCTTTTGATTATACATATTCCCGTATCACCTCTTTCTCTTGTACTTGTTACCTCAAGTAATGATACATAATAGCTATGTGCTTTGTCTTAGCATGCATTACAAAGTTCTTTGAAATATTGATAACACTAGTATTATCATAATAGATAATTACTGGGTTAAGAATTTCTTCATTCATACCTTTCAGCAATTGCTTGATCCATGCAATGTTAGAGCAATTTACAACAGCAACCACATTTATTGAGATATGCATCCTTTCTTTTTACTTATCCATGTGATAAGTCTGTTACCCATAAAGAATTCTCCTCCTATTGTGCTCTTTCTATCATCTAAGTTTCCAGCCCAATCAACATAAGTATAAACTTATAGCTCAAATTTTCCTTCTTTATTGTACCACAAAACATAGTCTTCAATATTCTTCAGATATCTCAAAATTCTTTTGACAGTAGTCATGTGTGATTCCTTGGGATTATCAGAGAATCTTGCAACTATAACAACTGCATGTACTATATCAGGTCTAGTGTGTACAACATACATTAGTTTTCCAGTCATAAATCTGTATAAGGTCTGATTTACCTTGGTTGTCTTGTCTTCCTTTTTCAATTTGCATCTGGTTGTCATAGGTGTTCCAACTGGTTTGGAGTCCTCCATCTTGAATATCTTTAGAACTTCTTTGATGTATTTGGCTTGTGTGATGTAGATGCCTTCATCCTGTTGTAGAATTTGTAAGCCGAGAAAAAAATTGATCTCTCCAAACATTGACATTTCAAATTCTTTGCTCATTTCATCAACAAATGACTTGCATAACACATCATTACCTCCAAATATGATATCATCAACAAATATCTCAGCAATCAAAATTTTATCATCAGTATCTCCTTTCAAATATAGATTACTGTTTTCACTTGTTCTAACAAATCCAATACTAATGAGATAAGAGTGAAGTCTTTCATACCATGCTCTCGGTGCTTGTTTTAATCCATACAAGGCTTTGTGTAGTCTACAAACCATGTTCCTCTTGTTAGGATCAACAAGCCCTTGAGGTTGTTCAATGTATACCTCCTCTTCTAGTATTCCATTCAGAAATGTAGATTTAACATCCATTTGGTATACTTTGAATCCTTAAAAGCAACATAAGCAAGTAGAATTCTTACTCCTAGTCTAGTAATGGGTGCAAAAATTTCTCCATAGTCAATACCTTCTTCTTGTGCATACCCTTTACATACCAGTCTTTCTTTGTTCCTTGTAACTTCTCCATTCTCATTGAGTTTGTTTCTAAAAATCCATTCGGTACCAATGAAATTTTGGTCACTCAGTCTAGGTACTAATGTCCATGTTTTATTTTTCTTGATCTGTTCAATCTCTTCATTCATTGCACTAACCCATTCTTGATTCTCAACTATAGTATTAACAGATTTAGGCTATAAATCACAAATCAAACATCTGGTGTTAAGTGACTTACTTCTTGTTCTCATTCCATATCTTTTGTCTCCACTGATTTGGTCATGTGGATGGTTTCTTCTGACATATTTAGCAAGCAAAGGTTTAGATCTTTGTTCTTCATTTTGAATATCATTTTGATCATTATTGTGATCTTCATTATCACCCAGTTTAGCATCGTGAGCATTCTCCTGATTCTCAGTGTGTGCAACCAGTTGCTCGGTTGCATTGTCTTGTCACTCGGGAAAGGTGTCAGGTTCTTCAATGTAGACAAATATGTTATAATCTTTTGGTTCCTTTCTACTTTCCTCATCATTTTTCTCAGCAAATTCATCCACTTTAACATTTGCACTTTCAATGATTTTGTTAGAAGATTTGTTCAGACATTTATAAGCTTTCCTTATAGTAGAATATCTAGAAATCCTCCTTCATCACTTTTAGAGTCAATTTTACCATTTCTATCATCTTTCAGTATATAAAATTGACTTCCAAAAATTCTAAAGTAACTCACATTTGGTGTGTATCCATACCATAGCTCATAAGGTGTCTTATTGGTGTCTTTCTTCAATTGAACTCGGTTTAGTGTATAGACAACAGTACTTACAAATCCTCTCCAAAATGTTTGTGTGATGCCTTTTTCAATCATCAATTTTATGGCACAATCAACAATTGATCTATTCCTCCTTTCAACAATCCCATTCCGTTGTGGTGTTTTTGGTTCGAAAACCTGTCTTGTAATCCCATGCTCATTACAAAAGTTAGTGAATTCATCAAAAATAAATTCTCCTCCTCTATCTGATCTTAAACATTTCAGTTCTTTTCCACTTTGTTTTTCAACTTTAGGTTTATACCATTTGAACATATTTAATGCTTCAGATTTCTCTTTTAAGAACATAACAGTCATCATCCTAGAATAGTCATCAACAGATAGAATAAAGTATCTATCACTATAATAGCTCTTTGTTCTCATTGGTCCACATAAGTCAGTATGGACTAACTCTAGAATAGCACTATATGTGTAGGTTTTTCTCTTGAAACTAGACTTTGGCATTTTTCCTTTTTGAAAATTCTTGCACATAACATGGCTGGGCTTTGAAATACTCGATAAGCCCCTTTTTTTTATTTTCTTACTTATCTTAACCATCTTGTCAAAATTCACATGACATAATCTTTTATGCCACAGCCAAACATCTTCATTTATAGCCAATAAACAAGTGGTCTCACTATCATCAAGATAGAATAGATTACCTTTTGTTTATTCACCAATACCGATCAAATTTCCTTTTTCATTATAGATCATTGCCTTTTTGTTCTCAAATGTAACTTAGTGTCCTATGTTGTTCAGCTGTGAAACACTCAATATATTATAGTTAAGTCCTTTCACCCAATATACATTTTCACATCTGATCATATTATTCAACATGATGGTTCATTTTCCTTCTACTGGGCAAGGTGAGTCATTACCCATCCTAATTGGTCCACCATTATAATATTCAAAAGTTTCAAAATTTTCTTTATCTCCAGTCATGTGATGAGTGCAACCACTATCAATAATCCAGACATCATTTTTGCTAAATTTAGATATGAGTGCAGTTTCAACATACCTTTCTTCTTCCTCTTAATCATCCTTCATAGCAACAAATACTACCTCAACATCTTCATTAGAATCAGTAGTAGAATTTTCAGCTTTGTTCTCAACCAGGTAACAAGCCTTCTTGCCTTTGTCCTTGTAATCTTGGTTATATTTTCAGTTAGAATGTCAATTTATTATATAGTCTCGGGCATCAATACTTCTGTCAAACTTATTTTCATAATGTCTTTCATTGTTTCTTTCATGTTTTCTCTTGTTAGGGCATTCTAGCAGCAAAATGTCCAATTTCTTTTCAATTAAAACAGACCAATGGTAATTTACCTTTATATCTTCCTTTACCTCTATGTAATCTTCTATCCATTAGTGCTTCAAGTTCATCAATTTCTTGTTCATCACTATCACTGTCACTATAATTTCTCATAGTGTGTTTGTTACTAGATTTTCTTATTTTCAGAGAAGATTTGAATGCAGACTCAATAGTTGGTAAGACACTATTGTCATAGTTGTTCATCTCAAATGAAATAAGTCTACCAATCAAATTATCAAGAGTAACATTGTTACTAGCTACTGCTCTCATTTCTTGAATTGCAGATACTCTAATATCATAAACAGGTAGTAAGGTTCTCAAAATTTTAATTATAACTGTTTCTTCCTCAAGTACTCCTCCTACTCCACAAATAACATTAACAACTTCTTTGATTTTGTCACTGTACTGAGTGATGTTTTCTCCTTCTTTCATTTTTAGGTCATCAAAATTTCCTCTTAGGCTTTCAGCTTTAACTCTTAGCACATTTGCAATTCCTCCATGTACTAGCTTGATTTTGTCCCACATTTTCTTTGCATAGGTGCATGATTTCACATCTTAAAATTCAACATCGAATAGTGAAGAAGCAAGTTCTATCATCATAGAATTGTGTTCATGTTTCTCTCTCAATTGATCAACAGTCATAGGTCCAGTAGGTGCAACATATTCAGTATCCAATTATTGTGTGACATCATTTCCAATACCTAATAGATTAAGTCTTATCCTACTTTGCCATGATGCAAAGTTGTCTTTGTTCAACTTAGGCATATCCCTTTTACTCATCTTGTGATCTTTAGATTAAGTATTTAAACTCTCTTCCAAGCACCAAAGCTCTGATACCAATTGTTAGAATAACTGAGAGGGGGGGAGGGTGAATTAGTGGCCTTAAAATAATTCCAAAAATCCAACCAAAACTTATATCTCAAATATAATATCCTCTAGTTATCTTTTAGTCCATCAAGATGTATTCCTTATGTAATTCAAACAAATATAAACTGCTCGACAAGATATATTGTTTATATTTTTCTAGACTTTATCGAATAAAAGTGATTGAACTTAGTGTTTATCGACCAATCCAATATTACTAATGTGTAAAACAAAATATCAATACAATGAAAGCAATACATATTTGACGCAGATTTTAACGTGGAAACCCTGTTAAGGGAAAAACCACTTGGGACCGGTAAACCAAAATTTTCACTCTTCTGAAGTGAGCTCGGTGAAGAGCCAACCCTGTTAAAGGTTACAAACACATTGTTAAGTGCAACCTTGTTAGAGGATTTAAAACTAATAGTTTGTCTTTTGACCTAGCACTCACTATGTTGTCAACAATAAAACCTTTTGAAAGTCTTGATTATCTCAATACAATAAGGATTGTTAAATCCCACTCGGTTAAGAGATTTTCTGAATGAATGGTTAAACTGATACAGTAAATGATCTATTCAGTAATACAACTTTAACTTGTAGATATTCAGATCTATTGTTAGTCCAATAATACCTCTCTGATCAATATGCTCTTTAGTTCCTTTTCTCTCTTTCTTTCTTCCTTCTTCTCAGTGAATGCTCTGTCCTCTATTGCTCGGTGTCTGGAGAATTTCTTGGCTCTGTTCTTCAGCATGTATGATCAGATTTGTCTCTTTATATAGACATGATTAGCTTCTCAATCTCCTTATTTTTGTTATAGATCACTTTTTGATCCGTAAAACTCGACATTCTTTAATTTATCCTTTAAAGCTCTAATTTAGTTTTATTCCATAGATCTCTCCTTGATAACTATACTTTAAATGTCTTCCCTACTTTATTTTAAATGATCGTTAGAAATAAAGCAATCAATCAGTCAGTCTCTAAATATAGCTCATGCCAGCTAAGTGTTTTGTCATTCTTTAACTTTAGTTCTGATCGGTCATCAACTCCAGTTAGCTTGGTCATTGACTTTAGTTATGCTCGGTAGCAACTTTAGTTTACTGCGGTGCTTGGTATACACTGTGAACTGCTCGGTGACACTTTCTTGGTAATGCTTGCTCGGTTACTACTATGCTCAGTTTACACTATCCGTCGGTGTTTACTATCCATTAGTGTTTACTGTCACTCGGTGTTCACTGTCACTTGGTGTATACTGAATTTTTATGTTTTACCAATAACATACACTTTGTCTCTTCGGTCTCTTCAATTTTATGAAAATGTGTGTATGAACAATCAAATTATATTAAGTTGACATCAATGACAATACAATACATTAACTGATATAATGTCTCGCATTCACTTTTGCATCTCGGTGATCATCAACTTATCATCTTCAAACATTCAATTAGTTATAGTTCATCAACTACTACTTATGTCCATGCCTTATACAACACCATGAGATCCACCAGGTTGGCCAGATGAATTTGAAATAGATTGCACCAAAAAATCCTATGGTAGGAAGGAATGAAATGAGGACTACCTTGACTGATACAACACGCCGTGCTTCGCGAAAATACACAACACCTTCTCCAAGGTACTCAGTTCTAATAGATACAAGCAACATGTTACAATACCATGGTTGGGACCAAAACAAATCTAGATATGATCAAACCAAAAATATACAATCTACCACAATCTATCAGTGAACACGCCAACCACAAAAACTGATACATCAAACTATCGGTACACATCAACTGATACACTACTATGCCGAAAACATAGTAATCAAAGCTGAAAGAATGAGTAGGTTGACATCAATGAAAACCATTAATGACAACACCATTGGATAGCATCAACTTCATATTATAACAATTATTTGTATTCTTCTTTGTATCTAGATCTATTTGTGCATGCTTTACATTATATTTTTTAGTTTGACAGTTAGATATGTCTTTCATAAAAGATCTTCTTTTCTTGGGTTTCATATCTATTTCAAATATTACAATTGCATTATATCTATATCTTTCCTTTCATTCCCTTGTTCTTAAGTGTTATCACTTTGAGTCCTACTTATAGAATTCCAGTTAGGAGAAGTTTTAGACTTATAGGTTCCTTTGATCCCGAGCGTTCTCTTTTTCCTAAGATTCTTGATGAGACCAACATGTATACTAGTGACATCAACCCTATCATGGAGAAAAAATATTCTATTCTTATCATTATAAAGATGAGGCTTTAAGAGTTCCTCCTATGTGAATCCAGAAACTTTCCAATGACTTTGAGAAATTTGAACAATGGTTAGGAGAAGAAAAATCTAATCCCGAAGTCATTCTTTTTGTAGAAGGCTTAATGAAGATAATTCATAATAATGAACATGGTGTTAAAATATTGTTTATTATCTCTCATCTCATTGATAAAAATGTTAAGCCTATTAGAGATTTTTCTCAAGAGATACGTTTCATTCCACCTAACACTAGTGTTGAGACCTCTATCCCTATTTCTACTTCAATTCTTAATGTCTCCACTTATGATTCACCTATCATAAAAACTTTCATTCAAAATATCAAACCTACACATGTTAGCATACCAAATCTTATTGCTCATTATATTCATTCAAGTGTGCCATGTGTTTCATTTCCTTCGTTAATGCCCACTTACAATAGTGTGCCCTTTTCATATTCAACCATTCCTCCCATTTATCATAATGCTCTAAATATTTCTAACATAGATCCTCCTATCATTCTTTTTAGTGATTCTACCATTAATAGCTTGGCTCAAATTGTGTCTTCTTCGCAATAAAAAATTACTTCAATGAATCTATCAAAGTTCAATATTCCTACTTGTGACATTGCTAGTCCGTTGTCTTTGGATATCATCTATGTTGTTAGCCCACAATACATTGAGATTCCTCATCTTGAGACCTATAATGGTAAGGGTGATCCTTTGACTAATGTTAAAACCTTTCAAACCTTGTGTAGTGATTTCTCTCAAGACCATAGGCTCATGGCTAAGCTATTTACTAGAACCTTTTGACACAAATCCTTGCAATGGTATTGTTCTTTTCCTTCTTATTCTATCAATTCTTTTCAAAATCTCGCCAATGATTTCATTCAAAAATTTCAAAACAACATTAGTCCTAATATTACTTTGACTGATCTAATGCATTGTAAAAAAGGTGTTAGAGAAAAAGTGATTGATTTATTGGTAGATTTGTGAATTTTCATGCTTAGATTTATTATCATGTGCCTGATATTGATGTAAAATGCATTTTCATTGCTAATTTAAAAAATAAATTAGATATAAGATTCTATTTTCTAAATTCTCTTCTTTTACTCAATTATGTGCAGTGCTTCATAATTATTAGCTTTAAGTGAGTAAGTTTGAGAGCACTACTCCAATAGCTCCAGTTGATAAGAGTGATACCACATCCAACAATTGAAACAAGTTTTAGAAACCAAAGAACTTCATTAAGATCAATAATTCATCCAACAATGTTGATGAGAAAGTGGAAACAACATCCAAAGGTGCAGCGCCTTTGTCATCTATTTTTAGGCCTGCTCATAATTTTATTCAACTTTATGAATCTTTTCATAATGTGATGTTGAAGACGATTAATGCTAAAGTGTTAACTCTTCCTTCTATTAATCCTATTGACACATCCAAACCTTTACCCAAACACTTTGATCACATTACTCCCTACTAATACAATCTTTAACCCGATCATGATACTAAAAAGTGTTTCTATTTGAAATCTATTATTCAAGACCTCATTGATTATAATACTATATTTTTTAAGGGTGTGAATGATCAAGGAAGAAAATTATCCGTAGCACCTCCCAACTAAAACTTCCAAATTTATACCAACCCTTTATCTCATTCGACCAATAACATTAAGTTTACCCAACCTTTGTCTTCTTCCATTCATGTTATGGACTATGATGATACATGTAATGAAGATATTAACATTGTCAACTTCATTGATCAAACCAAACCTAAACCTAAACCTGAACCTAATATTTGCATTACCTTTGACCCTACTAAGACAATTAAATCACATGATGGTCCTCCTTATATTATGGAAAAGGTTAATGGCCTTCATTCCTGTGGTGTCTTTATTGACCCTACTTGCATGGTGAGTATGATTACTAAAGAAAATATTTTCACTAGACAATTGTAACATGATTTTTATGATAAATCTGACGTTGTGATCCAAACTTTCAATGGTTTCCTTTATCCTTCACATGATTCTATCTCATTTCTAGTTGAAGTAGGTGGAAAAACTTTAGATGTTACCTTTACCGTGGTTCCAACTTCTGATCAATTTCAAGTCAAACTTGGTCTTCCTTGGTTAACCTCTATGAAAGTTGTGTCTTCTCTCATTCATGATTATTTTAAATTTCCTCACAATGGACAAATCATGAATGTTAACCATGGTCTCTATCATCATTCAATACCTCGAGAGTCAGTTGACCTTGATTTATTTTGGCCTTCTATGCCTCAACCAACCCAACCCCGCCATGATAACCTCTTTCAATCAAATCAAGCCTACAAGATGCATAACATTTTTGAACTTAGAAAACCTAAGGATATTCCATCTCCTTGTCCTAGACATGGTCTTCTTCCTACACCTCCTACACCTATATATGCTTCAATTCCACCTCTTGTATCTTATAAGAATTTTGTAGATGTTATCTCTCAACCTAGTGTGGTTCCTTCCATTCTTCCTCCTAAAGAAGAAAATAACCCGATGTTAATTGATCGTGAACCAAACCCAATTTATAGAAAAAAAGATATAACCATTATGCTCATGACCGCTATCATAAATTCTATGCTAGAGCCCGCCAGTGTGCTTCCCAAAATATTCTTTCACCCAGAACACTCAGTGATACTTTGATTCCCTTTGACCAACCTATGCTTCAACCAAAGGAGCAAGTTAACTTGAAAAATATGAAATTGAACAAACATGATAATTCTATTTTTATCTTGGATTCTATTACAATTAATTTGGATGAAGAAGATACTCTTGATGATGATGCTTTTGATGTTTCTTATGAAACTAATGATGATATTCATGCTAGTGATTCTGATGATATGTTTGAGCTTATTGATTTTAATCATTATTTATAATCTATGTTTTCACAAGAGTTATCTCTTAATCCTAGTGACGAGCAAAGTGACCCATCTTCACAGCATGGTCCTTGTTCATAATTGGTTGTTGGTCAATCTATCATGCTTGATTTTTCTCATCACGCATGTTACCCTCCTACCCTAAACACTATAGACCGAGATGGAGGAGCGGGAAATACACTTGTCTAGATCCTCTTGTGCAGTGGATTTTGTGTTTTTGCTTTTTTTTCGTAATGTGCTTCCCCTATGATGTGCTTCCTTTTATATGTTTTTCTTAGATTTATTTAAATGACCCTTGTTTCTCCATTGACACAAGGTAATAAAGGAATCAAAACTCTGTAAACATTCTTCTATTTGCATCTCACTTCCTCTATATGTTGTTACATGTTATCTTATACATGTGCCACTATTTGTAAATGTGCCTTTGTGTTTTCCAATTGGGGATGATGCAAATGGTAGCTACCTATTCTTTTTTGTCTCCATGATTTCAACCAAAAAAGACTCTTCTTCGTAACACATAATTTGTAACTCTTACGTGACATTCTTCCATTGTTCATTTAGTTCTTCTACCTTTGGGGAATGATGACATTTCATTTCGATATACATCTATTATCATATGATCATATTGATCCCAGAGTTAGTAGTTCCCTTCCATGGTCTCTTTTTTCACGTGTTCATTTACCTTGATTTGTCCTTTCTTGGGGGCATCTTATAGAAAAAATGTTTCTTGTGGCTACATGTATGCTCCATTAAAGCCATTTCTCTTGTTAAGGCATTTGAAATCGCTTTAACATGGGGGAATACACTCTACTCTATGTTTCAAATTTCACACACATGTACACAATGATTCGATGTAATCTCTCTTGCAGATCCCTTAATGGAGACAAAGCTTTCCATAAGGACCGATCCCCCTTATTTGATCCCTAAGGAGACAATGCTTTCCTTAGGCATGATCACTTTTCTTGATCCCTATAGAAACAATGATTTCCTTAGGACTGATCATTTTCTTGTCGAATCTCTTAATGGAGACACTTATTTCCTTAAGGACTAATCATTTTTATGGATTGACTAACATAACACATTTTTCTAGACCTTAAATGCCATATTTCACAATGCTTTCCTTTGTGTGATCCATAGTAAGGAAATACCTTACTAGGCTAGTGATCATGCTTCTCTCTTCATTTTCTTTCTCTTTCTTCAAGTAATGCCTCTCTTATCTTGGTTTTGTATTTCATGAAGACTTGAGTCACTTGGGGGATTGATGTTTATTTGCCTCATTGACCTTGATAAGATCATTATTATGTATTGATCTCCTTTACTATGAGCACGAACTTGTCTCAAACTCATGCTAAAGTGGGGGCTAAATGTATAGTCCTAACAAGTTAGCACCCATAATTGTATGCTTTAGGACCTATTAGGCCCCATTTTGATGATTTCAAGGTCCAAATGTCTGTTATGCTTGGTCCATGGACCTGTCTCTTATTTTCCCAAACCTATTGATCAGGATGGAATTGGGAAAGTACTGAAATCCAATTTTTTTAGTATTTTCTATGTCTCAGTAAATTGCATTTTTGAAGGTCTTTGGGGCATTTTTGGGCCTATCTCCCCCAATGAGGGCTCGCCAATGGTGTGACCTCTTAGTTTTGGTTATAGAATTTTTTATTATGTTTCCAACAAAGTAAAAGGTTTGTAAATCAGACCTAGGACTAGAAAGTTATGCCTGCTCCAAGTGGGCCTAAATTTTTATATAGTTTTTTGAATTTTTTTTGAAATTTTTGAAATTTTTAGAAATTTTTTTTGTTTAAATTTTTGCATCTGATAAATTGTTTACATAAAATTATCTATCCAATTTTGTTAACCATTTATCAACAACTTCAACATCAACTTTTCCTTCAAAATTTGGGATGTCAAAATATACTTGCACTTTGAAAGGGGTATTTCCATGAAACATTGATCTTCATCCAGAGGGTTGTTGATTCTATAGAAGGAGTGAAAATTGACTCATCATCTCATCTCATTTCTTATTTAAAGCCTCTTCTAAAAGTGACAAGACACACACAACCATACTCTATGGAATAGGTAAATGAGGGACAAGATATTCAAATAAATCAACAATGTCATCTGCCATATTGAATCAAGCCTTTCAAGGATGAAATGATATGTGATCTAGTAACACTAGATGTATGTGATGTATTTATGGGGCAACCTTACATGTATCATAGGCATGGAGTGTATGAATCCAGGCCACATAGTGTTACAATCAAGCTTTGTGGGAAGAGGTATCGAATACCAGAGGTATGTCCAACACAAACTATTTCTTTAATTAGTGTTAAACAATGTAAATGTTTGATTGCTCAAACTGGAGCTTTTTTTATGCTCATGGTTCGCCCTAAACAAACAAATTTAGTTTTCCTTAATACACATGCTAAGGTAGACATAACATAAAATCAACAAAATCAGATGTATAAAATTTTAAAAGAATATCATAGTGTGTTTAAATCACTGGTGGGAGTTCCAACACACTGTCAAGTCAAGCACTCTATTGATTTAATCATAGGCACACCACTACCACATGAGCCAATATCTAGAAGGTTAGTTTTGGAAAATGATGAAATAAAGTGACAAATTTAAGAGTTGATTCAGAAAGGACATATTCATCCAAGTGCTTCACCCTATGGCAATCCAATAGTCCTTGATAAAAAGAAAGATGGACATGGAGACTTTGTATTGATTATAGGGCATTGAGAAAAATTAGTGTGAAAAATAGATATCAAATCCCTTGAATTGATGATTAGTTGGACCAACTTAGGGGGGCTAAGTTCTTTACAAAAACTGACTTTAAATCTCGATATCACCAAGTACCAATTGATCCAGCTGATGTGTGGAAGACTGCATTTAAATCTAAGGAAGGTTTGTTTGAATGACATATTCATCTTTAACAAGACGTGGTCTGAGCATTTGCAACATGTTGAACAAGTTCTCTCAACTCTACAACAACACAAACTTTATGCAAACATTGAGAAGGGATCTTTTGGTATGCAAAGTATTCAATAATTAGGGTATATCATTGATACTAAGGGTGTTCATGTTGACCCAGCAAAGATTTAAATAATTAGAGATTGTCCATCTCCTAAAACTTTCACAGAGCTTCGCAGCTTCTTGGGCTTAGCCAACTTCTATCGCAAATTTGTTTTTGGTTTCTCACATATATCATGGCCTCTCAATCAATCACTAAGGGGTGGAGCACAAGGAAAATTCTATTGGACAAAGGCAAAGCAAAAATAATTTAAGAATTTAAAGAAAAGATTATGTTCAACACCAGTACTGGTCCTCCTAGATCTGCAACAATATTTCAAAATAGAAACTGATGAATCTGATTATGCTCTTGGTGTAGTACTCATGCACCATGGGCATCATGTTCCCTATCATAGTGAAACTTTTTCTGATACATTACATAGGTACCCCATCTATGACAAGGAGTTGTATGCTATTTTTTAGGCCTGCAAACACAGGAAACAATATATACTAAGAAAGGAAACAATTATACATACAGACCATAAACCTATTCAATTCTTTCAAACATAAGTGAAGTTGCAGAATGATAGACATCAAAGGTGGTCAAATTATCTACAACAATTTCACCTCAACATTTGTCATAAAAAGGAAGCAATAATAAAGTGGCAGATTGTTTGAGTAGGCCTCCAATTGCAGGTTTGACAATGGTGTTAGATTCATGTGGTCATCAATCATCCACATGGGAACAACTATATGGTATTGACCCTAATTTTACTAACATCTATAGTAATTTGGTAGAAGGAAAGTGTATCTCTGATTTTCACTTGCAGGATGGGTTTCTTTTCCATGTTGGTCATATATGTGTACCCAATGAGGAACGAAAGAAAATGATATGGGAAGATCACTACAGTTATGTTGCAGGACATTTTGGTATTAGTAAGAATACTAATATCCTTCAAAAGTATTTCTATTGGCCAAAAATGAAGCAGGATATCATTTTGTATACAAGCTTGTGCAGCCTGTGAAAATGTGAAGCCAACAAACCGTAAGTTAGGTCTATACTTACTATTACCTATTCTTGATAAGCCATGGGAGTTTGTTTTAATGGATTTTATGTCTGGGCTTCCAACTACCAGGCGGGGGCATGATTCTATATATGTTGTGGTAGATAGGTTTTCTAAAATGGCTATCATGGTAGCATGTGAAAAGGTGATTGCTGCAGAAGAGACTCCCAAGTTATTTTTTGAACATGTTTGGGTTCATTTTGGTTTGCCAAAAAGTATTATTTATGATAGGGATAGCATGTTCATCAACAAATTTTGGTATGCACTATAGGCTAAAATGGACACAAAGTTGACAAAGTCCACAACATTCCATCCCCAAACAGATGGGCGGATAGAAGTGGTGAATTGAATGAGCATTCATATCTTACAGATGTATCATTGAAAACATCCACACACATGGGATGAAAGCTTACCCTACATGTAACACAAATACAACCGTGCACTCCATAGTACTATAGGGCATAGTCAATTTGAGGTTTGTCTTGGGTATTGTGATGTGTAAATGTTGTACTTGCAAGAATGTTGCACACAACAACTCAATATGACTTTATATCAACATGTTAGCATCAAATTTAATCAAATTGAACCAAAAAATATGTCAAAAATGTCCTATTGTTTCCTAGCTAGAAGATTTACAAGAATTACATCAAATGCTCTCATATTAAGCATAAATTCTTAGCAAATAGACAATCTAGGATGGAAGATTCAATGTAAAAACGCTTAAAATGCGTGAAAAGATGTTCAATTATGCTCTATTATGATCAAATGTAGGAAATTGAACTATATTAGATTGAGAAAATGAACTAGATTATTACTAGAATAAAATTTCCATTAGTTCTATGCTAAAATTCACTATTCACCTATATGAAATGAACTAGAATGGCTGCATTAGATAGATTTTTCCTTGGAAGGAAAAGGCTTCAAATTCAAATTCAAATTTGACGTTTGAGATGCATCCATGAGGGATGACTAAGATGGAAGCTAAATTGATCCATGTGATTACCTCTTATTGGTTAGAGGTTTGACTTTTGAGGTAATGTTGATGGAATATTAATGTTTTGAATTAATTAATTCCTTTTAAGTAATTTGCTTAGCCATGTATTTTTTATTTTTATTTGATTTAATGACCAAGCTTAATTGAAGAATTAATGTCTCTTGGTGAGTGATCTTGGATTCTTGATTTTTGATGAATTATATATTTAAACCAGTCTAGCTAAAAATGTGCAAGTGATGAGCAATAGTTTAGGTTAAAAGTTTCAAATTAATTACCACAAAAATGAGATTAAATAGGGTAAAAATCTCAAAATTACTATTCATTTTTACTATTCACAATGAGAGAATTGCAGATCTCAGAGAGAGAAAATATCGATCCCTATGGAGACTCATCGGTTCGAGGTCATCCGGCGACACCAACATCTTTCCCACTACCCTCTAGTGGTATGTTGTCAAAAACCTCCTATAAATTTTGTCATTAATGCTCGTTTAGGCTCTTAATTTTCAAATTTATCGCTTTCATTGTAGAATGTCATTTTAGGGCTGTAGAAAGTCATTTCTGGGGTGTTTCGTCGCCTCCGGTAGTTAAAAAGTCATTTCCCTTTGTTTAATGGTCTTCTCTGGGAAAGAGTCATTTACGGTTTGTCAAAGGTCATTTTCGGTAGGCGAAGCGTCATTTCTGGGATGAATAGTTGTTTGCAGGGAATAAAAGGTCCTTTTCAAGATAGTGAGATTGAAACTTAGTTTCGAAGTCTTAAAATCTGTGGAGTCCAGATGCTGTTGTCTGCGTGAACTTGGTAGAATAGTTATCTTTTGAATATGGCTTACTTTTACCATCTTGTCTACCCCAAATCTTATTTTACCATGTGTTTGCATTTGTAGGTTGATAGAGGTACATTCTTGATGCGAGGACCGTATCATCGTGTGTTATCTGTTAGAGTAATAAAGTGATTCCACTTATTAATTAAATCATATTGATTTAATTATTAAGTCACTTATTATTCTCTATTTCACTTAAGCTAAATTTTAGGCATATAATAATTAATTCTTTTATTAATTATTATTATGCAACCTAGATTTTTCCCCTTTAGGGTTTCCCTTTTAGGGTTTTGATCACCTTCATAAGGTTTGATCTCTTTGTATTTTGTATTCCCTCTCTAAATGAATATTTTGTCTGATTTTGTAACAGGTTATTTTGCATGCAGATGATCTTGGCTTATGAATTCTTTGAATTCTAACATGGTATCAGAGCTTGTTGTTGCTGCCCGTTCTTGAGTTTTTGAAGTTTTTGGAGCTCCAAGGGTTTCAAGTTTTTTCTCTCGGATTTTAGTGGATTTTGGGAGGATTTATTTTTTGGATCACTTTGGGTAAAAATTGACATCTGGGTTGCACCCGAAATGCCCCAAAACCCCCATTTTTATATAAGGCACATCCTATTTAGACAAATTTGAAATTTGGGCCCTATTTTTGCATGCACGACCCTTAGCACATTTTACGAGGCTAAAATATACCTCAATTTTCACTTCACCTCAATTTCTATGCCACTGATGTCAACAGTCGTAGGCCTGAGATTTGGGTTAAATTTGACGGCCACCAACCCGTCATATAGCTTGCCCTTTTTTTCATAATGAGCACCTTGTGGTTTTTTGCTCATATCTTGCGCATACAATATCATTTTTCAGAAAACAAGATATTGTCGGAAAGCTGCTTCTGAGCCTAACCTGATTTTCTAGGTTTGGTTTTATGATTTTTTTGTCTTTTAGGGGTTTTTTTAGTCAAATTCAGGGTTCCATTTTGCACTCTGGTTGCTCTATCTTTCTTCTATGGACTCCATTTTTCAACTTTCGCATGGTGTCAGAAAGCTGATTCCATTCTCCTTCTTCTTGTATGGGTCTTATTACCAGAAACTGCTCCAAATATATTTTATTTAGTTTTTTTTCTTTTTAGCATTCTGGTGGATATTTTGGATGTTTTAGGTCCTCGGATCATTTTTTGTGCATGGAATGACTTATTTTTAATTGTTATTCATGTTTCTACATCTTTCTATTATTCCTTGATATTGTAGATATCTATTTCTATCACATTTCTTTTTTCACAAACGCACTGAGATAAAGTGTCATTTGATGCATGTTTGGGATCCTGCACATTTTGTGCTTGATTGTACTCGCACTATATTATAAAGTACCATGGGGGGTCAGATGTTTGCCTTGTTTTCCATCTACCTTTGTCAAGTGAGTGTTCCTTGCATAACATTAGCCTTATTATGTGTATCAAGAGAGTATTACTTCCATGACACCATCCTTTATTTGTGCTTGTATGTTCTTCATCATGAAATGTTTCTTGGCAGTCTGATTCAGTGTACCTGTCATGCCTCTCCCTGCTCAACATTATGGGGGGTATCTCATGTTGGTTCTAATGCTTCCTTGGTTCGATGGAGTGATCTATGTATTAAGTATTTGTTCCTATGTACTAGGTGGATGCAGTGGCTGGTACCTATGCATTTCAGTGAGATGGATCATTTACTATATGGACACTCTTCTTTCATTCCTATTTTGGATGCATTCTTCCATCTTTTCTTGATCATCTCTTCAGGATTTGTTTACAATCTTCTCTACCTGATCATGTTCTATTACAGTGGAGGTTCCAGCAGTTAATTTTTGACAGTGTTTGCAAAATATGTTTAAGAGGTGTTCTACATGTTCTTTCTCTATTCCTATTTTCTAGGACATTCTCTAGTTTGGAGGCTTCTTCAGTTCTTCACTTGGCTTCATCTTTTTTTGGAGAGGGGTTTTTCCCACTCGGTTTTCTCCTTTTCTCCTCTTTACAGATATTTGTTTGTACTTGGGTACCTGATCAAGCCTTGTTACCAAGACCCATTTTTCCTGCTTTCAGTAGTTGTTTCTAGGTTTTTAGCTTCTCCCTAAGTTTATCTTCAGGGGGATGTTAGAGTAATAAAGTGATTCCACTTATTAATTAAATAATATATATTTAATTATTAAGTCACTTATTATTCTCTATTTCACTTAAGCTAAACTTTAGGCATATAATAATTATTTCTTTTATTAATTATTATTATGCAACCTAGAATTTTCCCCTTTAGGGTTTCCCTTTTAGGGTTTTGATCACCTTCATAAGGTTTGATCTCTTTTTATTTTGTATTCCCTCTCTGAATGAATATTTTGTCTTTTAGAACTTTTTTGTCTCCAAGCTTTGCTTTTGTAACAGGTTATTTCACATGCAAATTATCTTAGCTTATGAATTATTTGAATTCTAACATTATTCATGATTCGATTGTTATATCCTGAGGTTCGTAGAGATATCTCCCAGTGTGGGCTAGGGTTCCTGTTAGAGATGCCTGAGTATAGAGTCAAGAGAGGGTTGTTGACACCATTGATAGAGCGGTAGCATTCAGAGCATAACACATTCCACCTGCCCACTGGAGAGATCACAGTTACTCTAGAGGATGTATGGAAGATTTTACACATACCTATCATGGGAGAGCTACCTTACTATGATTTGACCGGATGTACTTGCATCGATGTTGTCGTTCAAGTTTTTTAGGACCCATTGATTGTAGAGCAACACATCACCTGAGAGAGGATAGAGAGACAAGGTTTAGCACTTCTGGGAGTGTTAGCAGGATTGATTGGAGGATTCCTTGTACCAGATAGGAGTGCTCATGGATTTTCTATAGGGTGGGGTAGATTATTGGAGGATTTATTGCAGATCCCTCGATGTATGGCCTGAGGTACATGTCTCCTTGCTCACTTATACCATAATCTACACCAAGTGTTCTACTGATAGAATAGATCAATGTCAGTTGGACTTATATTGTTGTAGATTTGGGTCTGGGAGCACATCCCAGTGACCTGACTAGTAGTGGTATGATATCCTCAAAGAGATGTGTCATACATCTATATGTATGATGGAGATATGGTGCAACCCCACTTGGGAAATTTGGCTTATTGGAGATAAGTGATATATGATATGCCTGTTGTGATCAGGAGACCATATTTGAATTGTGAGGAGTGGGGTGATGACAAGTGAGAGATGTCATATGTATGCAGTGAGAGTTATCTGATTGGACCCAATCCTTATATCATTAAGAGATTTATAGTGATACGTGTCTTAAGATACTATGGTATGGCATAGCCGATGCCCCAGGGTATGGATGCATATGCGAGGACATGGGAGGAGGAGGAACAGTGGGGCCCTTGGCTGAGATATGATACCACACTCATTGAAAATCAATGGTTAGTGCATGTTTAGTGGGATCTTACTCCAGATATTATAGATGCCAGTATGACTACATATTTTTCTAAGCATATATTTCCATGATTGACCTGTCCTGATGAGGCAGTACCTGCGATGATAGATGACAAAGATGATGATGATGATGATGATGATGATGATGACGACGACGACGACGATGATGATGACGACGACGACGACGACGACGATGATGACAGAGGTGGTGGAGCAGTTAGGGTTCCTTCTCATAGATGCTCTACTAGTAGCGAGGAGAGCGATGGTAGAGGTATTGATGATCAACCCAGATAGGTTAGAGTACATATTAGAGGTTGTACAAAACTAGGGACTACACAAGCGCCATCTTCTGCTCAGGTTCCTTCTTCATCACAGTTTCCTCCTGTTGTTACTTCTGTTCAGACTCCGGGCATAACATAGATGCCAGTTATATCATAGGGGTTATCTTCAGCTCAGATGCCATCCTTGTCACAGATGCCTTCTAGTACATAGGTTACTACATCGATATAGGTGCCTCTACAATTGAGAGTGATGAGGATTACTAGTATAGGTATGTGTCCTGGGAGTCAGATTGGATTGCTGACAAGCATCGTACCATAGCAGATCATAGGGTAGATAGGTGTTCATAGAGGTCCTCCTCCTCAAAGAGGAGTAAAAATAGGCCTAACAGGTGTACACGTATCCATTCCTAGGCTGACAGGCGTACCACCAGAGGGCATAGGTGATGCAATATTTATTTTATGGCTCCATAGAGAGAGATGGCAGTTACAAACCTGCAAAGTTGTGTTACAAGCACAATTGGCCAATAGAGATAGATCCTTGGATAGAGCACATAGAGATGCCACCTTGTAGCACAATAGAGCTTCATATTATTAGGCTACCTACTTCTCAGTAGTACCAGATGTAGCTGCCAGAGTTACACCATTTTCATGAGCATCAACACAGTCAGAGGGTGCTGGACCGAGAAGATCTGATGTTCCCTCATCAGGACCACCAGGGGATGATACATGCAATCAGTCATGGTTGGATTTGAGCCTTATCTACATTTTTGATGATGATGTATTGATATCACTCTGATTTAGCACCATTTTGCTCGATTTGTATGATGTACCTCATGGACATTATTGATATATGATGACATTATCTTGATATGATTTCATTGTATCTTCTTCACTGATATGTTATGCATTATGAGATGATTATGATTATTCTTTGCGCACTTTTCTATATTTCCTTATGCTATGGATGCAAATGTATGGATGCATTTATTTTTGTATGTTTTTGATGCATAGATGTGATGTTAGATTAATTTTATGGATGCACATGTATGGATTTAATAATAGGTAATGAAATGCAATGGACATGATTATGCAATTGATGGTTTTTATTTTAGTGATTAAAAATACTCAATCATAAGAGAAATTATATCGTGTTGAATGTTTGAAGTGTTATTTTCCCTCTTTAAATTGATGTTATTACAATCGTTCACAACATCATTTCCTAGAATGCCATGCATGTCCTAGAATGCAATGCAACACGAGAATGCAAATGCAGCTTCCACATGTCTTTATTGTGTTCTTAGATTCATCATTGAGCTTTAGCGGACCCCCATTTTGATACAACCAACATTGATACTCAAGTGATCATGTTAGTATGAATATCACTTTTCTCAGATACAAGTATGTACAATCATCACTAGTTCTTGGGCAACCATGATAATATGAATACTACTTGTGTTAGATGTTTGAATTAGTACAACCACCATGAATAATTGCTTTATCTTGATGATATGAATACTAGTGAGTTAAGTTTTGATATTGCATTTTGACACAAGCATCAACATATGACAGATCATGATGTCCCGAGCATCAATTGCACCAACAAGAAAACATCAAACAAAGAAAATATCATCTTCCTTCCTTGATCTTCTAGTGCAATGACTCATGGAATATCTCCAGAGATATGATAATCATCATTTGATAAGATAACAATCCTTTCTAACATAGGTGTTTGCTTTGGTCTCAGAATCAAAGCCTTTCATGTAGCTTTAGTTTTTTCATCATAGATCTTTTCAAAAACCAATGTAGATCACAAGCAAAATTTAAAGAAAAAATCATGCCCCCTATCCTTGTGTTTCTAGCATTAGAGCATCATTGAAGCACTCATGAGATATGATAAGAAAAAATCCCATAATGAACAAACAGTCATTCAAAGAAAAATATCCTAACTCCTTCCTTGTTTCTCTAATACATATACATCATAGAGTTACTCAAGAATCAGAATTTGTGCAAGCATACCACAGGAATGATCATTTATGTACTTGTGTTTCTAATTGATAGATTCAATGTGATCACTTGATGACAAGATGAGTGTTCAAGAAACACTGATTTCTTTGTTGATGTGAAATGTGAATTGATAGGTGGTATTGAAGAAATATTATTGTTTAATTGATTGGTATTGAGAAATACCTTTAGTTGTGATTATTGGTTGCTTTGGGTTAGATTGAATTATTCATTTGCAAGAACGATAAGATTGGATTCTAATCCATGGTGATTTGGGGAATGATGTAGCAAACAACTAGGAATATGATCTTGCTTGTGTCGATCCAAAGGTCTTGAATGTTTTCTAAAGAGATATTCGAGCATTGATAGACAAAGAAATGAGCTGACAAATAACACCTTTTTACTAGGTTTTCACCACTCGTAGGATTGTTTTTTTGCTACTAAGGCGCCTGTTCACCAGGTTTTCACTAAGGCATGATTTGTTTTTTTCAAATTTTTTGTTCTTTTTTCTTTTTCCTCATTTTTTTTGTATTTTGAAGATATTTGATGTTTTTGATGTTATCCAAGCACCTGTTTGCCAAGTTTTCATCGTGAAAATCATTTTTTTAGCTTCTTTTTCTGCTTTTTAGGATTTTTTTAAGGACATTTTCCACTATTTTTGAGTTTTTTAGAATCTTTTCCATTGTACATAGCTACTGACAACAGTCTAGGCATAGAATCGCTTCAGATGATTGGTATTGATTGGATCAGGAAGTGTGTCTCCTTTTATGGTAGCTAAGTGATAAGCCCCAGATCCAAATATTGTTTTGATTATGAAAGGCCCTAACAAGTTAGGCTTAAACTTGCCCTTCTTTTCTCTGTGTTGTTGATTTTTAGGATTTTCCCATAGCACCAGATCTCCCATTTGAAACTCGTGAGGTTTTACCTTCTTATTGTATCCTTTTTCCATTCTCTTATGATATCTTTATAGATGTTCAAAAGCATCTTGACGTCTTTCAGCCGACAGTTCTAGGTGTTTTAACCATGAGACCCTGTATTCATCATCTTTAATCAACCCTCTTAAAGATAATCTTAAGGATGGGATTTCTACCTCAATTGGAAGAACTGCATCATCCCCATAAATCAAATAATAAGGTATAGCTCTAGTTGGTGTTCTAATATTTGTTTGATAGGCCCACATAGATGGGTCGATTTGAACATGCCAATCCCTACCTGAATCATTAATCGTTCTTATTAGAATCTTGAGGATGTTCTTATTGCTCGCCTCTACCTATCCATTTCCCTGAGGATAATAGATGGAGAAGAAATGTTGCGTGATTTGAAATTTTTTACAAAGTTGTGTCACATCCTTGTTTTTGAATTGTTTCACATTGTCTGTCACAACTGATGAGGGAAGACCATACTGACAAATGATATAGTTGAGGATAAACAGTGTGATTTGTTTTCCTGTTGTCATGATTAAGGGTATAGCTTCAACCCATTTTGTAAATTATTTAGTTGATGTGATGATGAACTTGTGACCATTAGAGGATGATGGATAAATTTGACCAATTAGATCAAAGGCCCACTGCTAAAAAGGCTAGTGTGTAATAAAGGGTAAAAACTCATGTGCTAGTGCATGTATAATATTTCCATGGATTTGACACTTCTTACAATATTTTGAAAACTTAACAACATCTTTCTCCATTGTAGGCCAATAATATCCAATACACAAGAATTTCTTAGCCAAAGTAAGACCATTTGAATGTGATCCACAAATACCTTTGTTTACTTCTTGTAAAGCATTGTTTTATTCTTCAAGATCTAAACATGTTAGTAAAGTACCATCGAAACCTCACCGATACAAATCATCCACGATGATCACATGTTTGGAATCTTGGCGAATAAGATTGCATTTTTGGTTTTTTGATATACCCTCAGGTAAATATTGGTTTCAAGGTAGGTATAGATAGGTCCATAATGAGGGGAATCACAACCCACAAGTTGGAATAGTAGCTTAGAGTCAGGATAGTTATAGGAAGGATAAGGTTACTCGTCCACTAGGAATTTAGAGTGCACCTGGTTATCTGACAATTTCACCAGAGACATAAGATTAGCCATTGCATCAGCTGCTTGATTGTTCAATCTAGGAATCTGTTCAAATGTTATGACAATACAATACTACTTCAAGCCATCCACCATGTTTTTGTATGGTATGATATTATCATCTTGTTAGAATAACTCTGGGGGGGGGGGGTGAATCAGTGGCCTTAAAAATAATTCCAAAAATCCAACCAAAACTTATATATCAAATACAATATCCTCTAGTTATATTTTTGTCCATTAAGATGTATGCCTTTAATAATTTTAACAAATATAACCTACTCGGTAAGATATATTGTCTATCTTTTCTAGACTTTATCAAACAACAGTAAATAAACTTAGTGTTAACCAACCAATCCAGTTTCAATAATGTGTAAAGCAAAATACTAATGCAATGAAAGAAATACACATTTGACACATTTTAACATGGAAACCTTGTTAAGGGAAAAACCACTTGGGACCAGTAACCCAAAATTTTCACTCTTCTGAAGTGAGCTCGGTGAAGAGCCAGTCCTATTAAAGGTTACAAACACATTGTTAAGTGTGACCTTGTTAGAGGATTTAAAACTAACAGTTTTTATTTTGACCTGGTACTCACTATGCTATCAACAAGAAAACCTTTTGATACTCTTGAGTATCTCAATACATTAAGGACTGTTAAATCCCACTCAGTTAAGAGATTTTCTGAATCAATGGTTAAACTTATACAGTAATGAACTATTCAATAATACAACTTTAACTTGGAGATTTTTAGATCTATTGTTAGTCCAATAATACCTCTTTGATCAATGTTCACTTCAGTTCTTTTGCTTTCCTTCTTTCTTCTTTCTACTCGGTAAATGCTATGTCCTCTGTTGCTCAGTGTCTGCAGAATTATTTGGCTCTATCCTTCAACCTGTATGATCAGATCTGCATGAAGAATTCAATCTTTACCAGAATATATTCAACATTCCTCTTTTTGCTAATGATTTCCTTGTCTCTTTATATAGACATGATTAGCCGCTTTAATCTTCTTATTTTTTTTGTAGATCACTTCTTGATTCGTAAAACTCAGTATTCTTTGCTTTATCCTGCAAAGCTCTGCTTTAGTTTCATTTCGTAGATCACTCATTGATAACTACACTTTAAATATCTTCCATGCTTTAGTTTAATTGATCGTTAGAAATAAAACAATCAATCAGTCAATCTCTAAATATAGCTCTTGCCAGCTAAGTAGTTTTTTCATTCTTGAACTTCAGTTCTTATCAGTCATCAACTCCAAATAGCTTGGTCATTGACTTCAGTTATGCTCGATACTCAGTATACACTGTGAAATGCTTGGTGAAAATTGCTCGATAACGCTTTCTTAGTTTACACTATCAGTTGGTGTTTACTGTCACTTGGTGTATACTGTCAATGTATATAGACTTTTATGTTTTACTGACAACGTAAACTTTGTCTCTTCATCTTGTTAAGGTTATGACTGATATGTGTATGAATAATCATACCATATCAAGTTGACATCAATGACAATACAATACATTAATTTATTTAATGTCTTGCATTCACTTTTACATCTTGGTGATCATTTAGCATCTTCAAACATTCAATCAGTTATAGTTCATAACATCTTTAGTCTGGTATGCATTATTGATTTGATTTATGACAAGGTGAGAATCACCATAGACATGTAGTGTTGTAATTTTCTATTCTAATGCCATGTTTAGTCCATTTACCAAATCGTCATATTCTGCAATATTATTAGTACACGGGAATAAAATATTGCAGGCCTTAGGTATTGTTTATCCTTGAGGTGATATGAATACTATAACTACTCCATATCCATGCTATGTGAATGATCCATCAAAATACATCTTCCAAGTGTGCTCAGTGATCATTAAGATTGATTTATATAGAAAATCAATTGTTAAAGGAGTATCTCCTAATAATGGTGCATCTACCAATTGGTCCGCAATGACTTGTCCTTTGATGGCTTTTTGTTCAACATATCCAATATCAAATTCAATTAGTATCATTACCTGTATGTGTCTGAATGTTGACCTCTAAATTAGGCTTAACACAACATAGTCATTGCTCAATTGTCAAATTGCGAAGATGAACATGAATTGCCCATTCCACAATATCGATTGAATCGACCTGTTGCCTCCTATTTAGATGGGGTTTTTAATTACTCTCAGAATGAGAGCCAACAACCATAGACCATTGCTAAAATGGAGGATTTGAAAGCATTGAAAAACTAAAATGAAACTATTCTATATGAGAGATGCAATTATAATCTAAGAATGGAAGTGCAAATTTTAATCTAAGAAGCTTGAAAGAAATAATAGAATTAAGCTATTTGATACATAAGTAAACTAAATTAAGATGCAAAATTCCATTAATCTAAATGAGATTAAACTAAATATGCAATAAAAGATTGAAAACATGAGAGAATTGAGATAATATTTTGCTATAGTTTTGATACTCTAAAATTGCTCCTCCAAATGAAGGAAAGAAGATCCATAATATAGAAGAAATTGAAAAGAGGATGAAGAGTTTCTTGGAAAGAAATGACTGACTCTTCATTTCCATGGAGGAAGGTGAGACAAAATTGAAGGAATTATTCAATTAAGTAAATGAATTATTGCCACATGGGTGGCTTTTCATCTTGAATTATTGAATTTCAAGTGAGGATAATCCATTCAAATAACTAA
>MU224304.1:867016-883549 GCA_018584345.1 Thuja plicata
AATTAAATTAATTAATCATAGGGATTTTTAGCTAATAAATCTTGAAAATTTAGGAATTAAATATAGTGTAAGATTTATGCAAATTTAGGTTTTTTGCATTTGAGACTAAGTCAATTAAAGACAATTACGAAGGAGAATTTTCCTAGTACAATAGGACTTCGATGATGAGAAAATGCACCAAAATTGATTAGAATTGTAAGGTGCCAATTTTGGGGTGTTACATTTTTCCCCTCTTTGAATTGATGTGCGAGCAACACATTGATTCAAAGAACAGTCTGATGTGATAAATGAAGATTTTAAGAGTCTAGGTTAGGTTTCCAAGATACCGATCAAATCAAGAAGCAGAACCATCTTCAGAACGAAGCATGATTTTCTGAAGTCTAAGTTAGATTGCAAAGAAAAAGGTCCAAATACCAATTGAGAGAAGATCGGAATCAGGGATAGATTGCCCCAATGTCCACTGATAGCTGATGAAGATTTAGGACTATCTCATGAATCAGGGTTAGATTGCCCCAATACGAAGGTTAGCCTTCTGAGATCCAGGTTAGGTTGCCTAGATAATGGTCGAAAAGAGCTTTTGAGAGCCGTCTTCAGAACGAAGCATGACTTTCAGGAATTAGGGTTAGATTGCCCCAATACCCAATGGGATTTCAAGAATCATCTCTAGAATGAAGCTTGATCCTTGAGGATGTGAGTTAGATTGCTCAGATACCTAGAAAGATAGATGACAAGATGACAAGATGCGAGGCATCAAGATGCCCCTAGAGATTCAAGAACATGGAATATCCAATTTTGACCATATGGTACAAAACATTGAATATGCCCAAGTGATGAGATGCCCCTAACAATGGGGACTTTTGATTCAGATCAGACTGATTCGAGAATGAAGCAAAAAGATTCAATGATGCAATCATCCTGCCCCCTCGGGAGCGAAATCGAAAGATGACACAAAAGAAAGATGATTGACAGCAAAAGATTGCAGATAGAAGTAAGATCGAAGATCTAGAGAAATCAGAGATAGATTAAGAGAAGGCAAAATCGATTTAGAGCGATTGGGAGGTCCTCTTGACTAGATTTGACCATAGTTGACCAAGTTTGACTAGAATTGACTAGAGTTGACTTTGATGAAAACATTGTAGAAGCTAAGTAAATGATGACGAGAGATGATTCTGACAAGAAAGCTACGTCAGAAAGTTGACTGCACAAGCGTCGAAGCACGTCGGTCCCAAAATTTTAAAATGCAATTTTGAGCTACTTAGGAGTGTCAGATTTTGATTTTGATCCCGAAAATGGATTCAAAACGGTCAATTTAGCCAAGGATGCAATTTTTGCAGAAAATAGAGCACTTTTGAAAATTAGGTCAAAAGCTATATAAGGCCCGGAGGGGTCATTTTCAAATCATTATTCACTTTTGACTTTAGAGATGGCGAGAGCTCAAGTTGATATTGATAGAATTCCCGTGTGTACACATCGATTCAAGCACTCCTGACGACACAACCGGCCACTGGAGTATGACGCACGTGTAAGTAATCAAAAAACCATCTTGCATTTCAAATTTTTATCTCTTTCTAGATCTTTTAGCATGTTTTTAGAGCTTTAAGTCTGGTTACACCAAGTCTCGCGTGAGGGAAAAGTTTCCTCACGCCAGCCAAGGTCGCCCCTCGCGCGAGAAATTGGTTTCCTCACACGGGTTAGGGCTTCCTTGCATGGGATCCCTCTGCGAGCTCGTGCGAGGTGCACGTCGATGCCGCACAAGATTTCATCGCCAGTGATGGAATCTCGCACGAAGAGATATCCTGTCTCACGCGAGGTAGAAATCTCGCGCGGGAAAAGAGTTTCCTCGCATGGGAACTACTTGCAGACCCAAAAAGTTTTTGTCCATGATGTCGCAAAGTCAGCCAGTTAGAATGCCTCAGAACTGTGTTTAGGATAGATCCATAGCTGCATTTGTTGTCATTTCTTTAAAAAAAATCATCATGTTGAGATACTGATCAAATGTCGTCGCTTGCTTTGCAGGTTGAATTCCCTAATGTTGCGTTCCAGTCTCATCATCCTATCATGGGTGAGATTTTACGGAGACTGAGAGATGCTGATGGTGCCCATCTCGATGGGCTAGGGCTATCATATCTTCATGATGTACCTGAGATTCAGGTAAATCATGGTCTGTTAGGTGCACTTGTCAAGTGTTTCCATTTGGAGATGAACACTTTCCATTTTCTGTAGGGGGAGATGACAGTCACCCCTGAGGATATATACAAGATCATGAGAGTACCATTCCATGGGGCTTGCATGAAGTATGATACCCAGCTGAGAGCAGGCACACTTACATTGAGAGCGATCTTCCAGGATGATCTAGTGATGGGTCGAGCCATCTCTTGGGAGGATATTTTGAGCATGTGCGGTGTAGATCATACATTACCAGTTGTCTTGGCAATGTTCCTGAGTTGCCACCTGGTGTCGGATAAGGGTCAGCACAGATTGGAGTGCCGCTGGGGAGTCATGCTGCAACAGATGCTAGCTAGCCTAGCAATGAGATTCAGATGGGGTGAGTGCATGCTCGCACAGATGTACCATGAGATGCACGAGATTGTGTATCAGAGTGCACATACCATGGCAGCAGGAGCCATGGTTCTACAGATCTGGGCTTGTGAGCTCCTTCCCTTATGTTAGATGATTTTTCATGATACTTGGCAGCCCTTAGAGCCATATATTTATAGGTATGCAGGTCCTATGACTCAGCCAGCGCTGGGTAAGACATATCAGTGTTGGGCATAGCTAGATAATATGGCAGCAGTTATATAGAGGCCATGGATAGCCAAAGAGGTCTGGGATGATGCACGGCGTGAGCTGTCGCATATGTTCTGCTCGCGTCCCTTGATCGGGTGCACCATCAGCGTTATTGAGCACTTTCTACTGACACGGGTCCTACGACAGTTTGGGAGACTATAGGATGTCTCTCAGGAGTACTATGCCTATGCCTGATTCATCGATGAGATGAAGAAGGGCTGATAGAGGCAGCTAGACCGAGGGAGGAGCATGATAGATGCACGGGTACTACTAGCTAGGTGGGATTATTTAGCAGGGGTGACGAATGCAGGGATGACACATGCATATAGGGATAAAAGTTTAGCTCACCCTTTCCTGAGATTTACAGATCCTGTTGGCATGGGCCCACAGGTACAGTAGGTTGTACAACCACCACCGTAGCATCAAGTACCACAATCACCACCATAGTAGGCACAACAGCCACCACAGTAGGTACCACCTCAGTAGAGAGTACAACCAAGGATTGGGCTGAGTCCCCTTCTTCCTAGATGGATGGGATCAGACCCAGGTGCAGGGAGTAGTGGTACTTGGGAGAGGTCCACTAAGCAGGGGGAGGATACCATTATGGCTGATACTATTACGACCGATCCACCGATAGGAGGATAGGTAGCACAGTTACAAGAGGCTCTTAGGAGGAGCCATGAGAGAGTGAGGTAGGTGCAGAGGGAGTGAGATGATTACCATACACAGGTGGTCATCCAGGAGACCCGAGTGACTGAGCGGGATTGAGAGATCTGAGGTTTACAGGAGGCATTAGCCAGAGCGCCAATAGAGGCAAGATATGAGGTTGCTTAGTCAGCCTATTATTATGTTGCATACATGATCGCAGTTCCTGAGGTAGTGGACAAGGTTCTACCATTTTTAGAGTATGCTGGGGCACGAGCCGCTCCACAGGCACCACCACAGGCACCTCCTCATCAGCAGGCCATGCCACCTCCTCCACCTCCTCCAGGTGGGAGTGGCTAGATGAGATATTTGATATACATTGTACCACCATTTTGATATGTTGTGCTTGAGTAGCACCCTTGTACATTTGACCGATTGATATATATATATATATATATATGAGCTTGATTTTGGCATCATTGTACTTGTTTATATATTGCTTTAAATTAGTATGTCTTGTGAGATGTTTCCTATATGATTAGATGTATGGATAAGAAATGTATGTCATGGACGAATATGCAAATGTTTATGCACATGTTTTATTGATGTATGAATGAATATAATGCAATGATAGATGGATAAATGCTATGTATGAGTTGATTTATGCTTATAATGGATGCACATGTTTATGGATATGTAAATGCAAATGAATGTATGGAAATGCACTTTTGTAATGAATGCAATGGTACTAATCATCTCATGCAGGATATTGCAATATATGATAGGTACTAACCAAAGAATATGAATGAAGATCGAGAGCAAGGACCAGACGCTTGTGCAGTCAAGAGGAATCTAGGACAAAAGATGATAACCTTTGAAGAATGAGAAGACAATGAAGAGAGCACCAAAACTATCGCTATGCAAGTTTAAAATGTGAATGCAAGCCTAAGCTAAATGCAACCCTAGGACTTGGTTGTTGGACTCATCGCATAATTATCATCATCAAGTATTTTGGAACATCGGAGTCGATACAATCCTTACTGGTGCCACTGCAACCATAAGGATGTGAATATGACTTTCATCGGATAAAATGTAGGAAACGAACATAAGCACCAGGGCACAAAAGCCAAAATGACTTGAACATTGTTTCTAGTTTGATACAGTAAGAGTAAACAAAGCAATAATAGTCAAGGAGATAGTTCCAACCTCCCCTTGGCGTACAAATAAACCAGATCGAGGGATGTGAGGCTTTTCCACCATAATGCAGAAGCTCTTATCATATACACGCTATTTATTTGACGTTGTTAGATCATCAAAACTACACCAACAAGCAGTAGACAAAAGAAAATATCAATGAAATTCATGAGAACAAACAACATACAAAGAAAGATTCAATCATAGCTCAGCATGTTTCAAAGTTTATGAATGTGCCTATGTTTGGGGTGTTGAAAAACACCATTGTGCTTGTGAGTGCGATGTGTTTGATTGCTATTGAGAGATGTTTACGTTGCAATGTCAGATGTGTTGAAAAACATAGATGTGTCCAAAGAGAGTATTGAAAAACTCTATTTGATTGGGGTGTTGAGAAACACCAGTTTGTGTCAGTAGAGAGTTGTTCTTTAGAACTGACAAGATTAATGACTCGAGTGTAAACCGAGGATGTAATCAAAGTGGGGAACCATGCCCCCAAGTATGGATTGATATCGAATATGAAGATAGAGAGTTGATGTGAGAAATCTCAGTAGTATAGTGACAGTAGGAAGATGAAATGAGAATCACTGGTGATTGACGCGAGAAATATTCTCAAGCATAAAGATCGATGTGAGATCTAGGCATTAGCTGGCAGACTCAGTGAGAACCACTGGTGACTGATGCAAAGAGGAGAGAGACTCCAAAAGATAGGTCAATGTCCCCTAGACTAGGAAGATGCCCTCGAGTGTGACCAATTTCAATCCATGTGAAGTCGAGCAAAATCTCAAAAATGACTGAGAGCGAATGCATGAGCGAGCAAACTAAAGCAGGAAAGCAAATTAAAGCAGGAAAGCAAACTAAAGCAGGAAAGTAGGAGAGCAAATTGCAAGAAAGCTAATGGATGCTGTGATAGATAGAGAATTGCAGAACAAGAGGTGCCTGTTTACCAGGTTTTCACCATCTTGTCAGAAATTCTATTTTTTCTACCATGACGTCTGTTTACCAGGTTTTCATCGATGGCACATTTTTCTATTTTTTATTTTTTTTTGTATTTTTCATTTTTTGATTTTTTTTGTATTTTTTAATTTTTTTGTATTATCAAGGTGCCTGTTTACTAGGTTTTCACTAGGATAATAGATACATCAAAGTGCCTGTTTGCCAGGTTTTCACTTAGATGATCATTTTTTCAGGACATTTTGTGATTTTTAGGATTTTCTTAGAATAGAGTATGTACATGAGCATTCAGAAGACATCTCAACTGTAGAACTTTTTCAGATGAAGAGTGTTGATAGGCTCTTTGAGTTGTTCACCCTCTATGGTAGGGATCTGGTAAGCACCAGACCCAAATACTACAGCGATAGCATACAGACCAAGCCATTTTGGTTCAAATTTTCCTTTCTGGACCTGCTGCTATTGATTCTTGGGGTTCTCTCTCAAGACAAGATCTCCCATTTGGAATTCTCTTGGTCTGACCTTCTTGTTGTAGCTTTTAGATATTCTCTTCTAGTACGCTTGAAGATGATCAAATGCCCCTTTTCAACATTCATCCAGTAGTTCAAGCTATTAAAGCTGAGATATTCTGATATCATCATCAGTAATGAGGCCCTTCAAAGAGACTCGCAAGGTAGGAATCTCAACCTCAATAGGAAGCACTGCATCTGCAAAATAAAATAGAGAAAAGGGTGTGGCCCCTATTGGTGTCCATATACTGGTGTGGTAAGACCATAAAGCCAGATTAATCTGGAGATGCTAGTCTCATCCAGATTTGTGTACTATGCGGTGTAAGATCTTGAGAATAGTCTTATTTGAAGCTTCCGCCTGTCCATTACCCTGGGGATAATAGATAGAAGACCAATGCTGAATAATTATGAAATTAGTGCATAAATATATTAGATCCTTGTTCTTGAATTGCCCCCCATTGTTAGTGATTATTGATGAGGGTACACCATATCTGCAGATGATGTAGTTCAGTATAAACATGGCCATAGACTTGCCATCAGCTACGATGAGAGGCACTGCCTCGACCCACTTGGTAAAATAGTCTATAGCAGTGATGATGTGTTTATGTATCCTTGAAGAAGATGGATGTATCAGACCCACCAAGTCAAAGGCCCACTGCTGAAATGGCCAAAAGCTGACGAAAGGAATGAGCTCCTTGGCAGGAGCGTGGATCATATTTCCATGAAGCTGGCATTGTTTGCAAGATTTAGCAAATTATGTAGCTTCTTTCTCCATATCCAGCCAATAGTAACCAACTCTACTAAGTTTGCGAGTCAGTGTCAGGCCATTAGAGTGAGACCCACAGATGCCTTCACGCACCTCTACTAACGTGCACTTGGACTTATCAGGTTCTAAACACCTAAGGAGAGTACCGTCTAGACCTCATCTATATAATTCGTTAGCTATGATGAAAAACCGTGAAGCACTACAGTTTAAGTGACATTTCTCATTTTGGTTGTAAGTGTCTGGAATGATTTGGTCACAAAGGTAGGAGTAAATATGGTGGTAACAAGAAGAGTCATGTCCAATGACTAAACAGATCATCCGAGATTCAAGGGAATTATAGGCAGGGTGGCATAACGTCTCCACTAGGAATTCATGTTTGAAGCCATTTTCTGGAATTTGTAACATGGAAGCCAGAGTAGCCATGGCATCGAATACTTTATTATCTTCCCTTGGAATTTGTTGGAAAGTAACATGTGCAAAGTATTTCTTAAGATCATCAACCATCTTTTTATAAGGCACCCATTTTTCATCTTTTGTTTGATAGATGTCATTCACCTAATTAATAACCAACTGTGAATCTCCAAAGACCTTTAGCTCATCGACATGCCTTTCAATAGAGATCTTTAATCCATTAATCAAGGCTTCATACTCAGAAGTGTTATTTGTGCAAGGAAACATCATTTTGTAAGCCTTTGGTAATGAATACCGCTGAGGTGTAATGAAGAAGATTTTGACGCCCGACTCCTGTTGGGTGAATGATCCATCAAAGAACATGGTCCATGAATGATGTGTGAGAAGCATGATGGAATCATCTAGGAACTTGATTCTTAATGGTTGATGGTCTGTAATAGGTGCCTTAGCCAATTGATATGCAATTGCTTGCCCTTTGATAGCTTTTCTTTCCACATACTCAATGTCAAATTCACCGAGTATCATGACCCACTTAGCTAATATACTGAGTAAGTACTTTAATGGATCAATTTTTGCAATGAGCCTTGTAGTGTGAGCAAGCATGTCATGCCATAACTTATGGGAAGTGAACACCACCACTAAGCAAGCTTTCTCAATGACAAAATAATTCATTTCATAGGAGACCAATGTTCTGCTGATGTAATAGATTACTCTTTCTTTATTGTTTTGATCTTCTTGAGACAATAGAGCTAGCTGAGATGTATAAGATTAATGTCTTCCCATGAATAGGAGGCATTAATATAGGTGGATTGGCTAGATATTGTTTGATTTTTTGAAAACCTTGTTCACATTCTTTATTCCATTCATAGGTCACACCTTTATGTAGAGTTTTAGTAAATGGTTGTGACTTGTCAGCTAGCTGTGAGATGAAGTGCCAGATAGACTGAAACTGACCTTGAAGACCTCTAATTTGTCTTATATTGTGAGGTGGAGGCATTTACATGATATCTTGCACCTTTTTAGAATCCACCTTGATTCCTTTTGCGGAGATGATATAACCAAGCATTTTTCCTGAAGTTACTCTGAATGCACATTTCTTAGGATTGAGACGTAGTTTGAATTTTTCCATACAATCTAGTATAGGGCCTAGATCAGTAAGACGTGTCTTCCTATCCATGCTTTTATCAAGGGTATCATCAACATAATCCTCCATTGTTTTGTGCATCATGTCATGAAATATAGTAGTGACTGCTCTCTGATACGTGGCTCCAGCATTCTTGAGACCAAAAGGCATAACATTCCAGCAGAAAGTACCCCATGCACAAGTAAAAGTAGTATTTTCTTAATCCTCTGGCGCAATTTTGATTTGGTTGTATCCAGATAAGCCGTCTATTAGGGAGTAAATTTTGTATCTTGCTGTCATATCTACAATCATATTAGTGTTGGGTAGTGGAAAATCATCCTTTGGACATGCCTTTTTTAAGTCCCTAAAGTCTGTGTAGACTCTGATAGATTTGTCATGCTTTGATACTAGAACTATGTTGGAGATCCATTCCGCATAGTCAATTGCTCTGATGAACCTAGCTTTTAGGAGTTTTTTAAGTTCCGCCTTGACAAGTAGAGCCACATGTGGATGCATTTTTCTGAGTTTTTGCTTTACTGGTTTTACTCCAGAAGCTATTGATAGGTGATGCATGATAAGATCAGGATCTACACCAGGCATGTTAGAGTATGTCCATGCAAAATTTATCTTTTTCTCCTTAAAGAAATCTATGAATTCTTTGAGTTCTTCTGCAGACAATGATTTAGCCACATATATAATGTGTGGATGTTCTTCTGTACCTAGATTTACTGGCTGATTCAGCTCAATTAGCACCAATGATCATTCCTATAGATGACTCAGAAGTGCATCAAGTATCTCATCCTCAGGTGCCTCGGCGAGGTTTTCACCTTTGGATACGTCTATTCTTTTTACTTTTTTTGGCCTTGACACTGCCACAATGTGGTTTTCACCATCAGAGCGCCTATTTTTTCTTCTTTTGATTTTATAACTAAGATACTTGATATCAGCCTCGATCATGTTGACACTTTCTTCACTAGTGGAGGATGTTACAGGTTCAACAACAGGAAGATAACAGGCTAGAGCATATTCCTTATGGAATGTGAGGACTTCGTTGGATGAGGAAGGGGAATTCTAGTCTATTAGCTCAAGATGTTGGAGTGAGAGAGAAGTGATGAGTTCAAGTGCATTCACGGTATAATCATCAAAAGCATGGACTAGTAAGCTAAGACCTAGAGCAATCTCATCCAAAGGTGTATTCAAATCCCCTTGAATCCTAGCGACCATAGTAGAAGACACATTAAAATTTATGGAATTGGACTCATTAGACCTTTCACTAGACCCTTCACCTATGTCGAGAAGCTTTTCATAGGATCCTTCTGAAAGACTGTCGAACTCATATTCATGGGAATCTATGTCCAAAATCTGACTGGGATGTTTGCACCATGATGGTTTGGGAGTTCTTGTGACACTAGCCTATTCTTGCGTAAACTTCTCTTGAAACTATGATGGTATTTATCGTTCACCTTGGAAACTAGGATCTTGTGATACTTTCCATTGTTTTTATGTCATAGTAGTGAATGGAATAGTGACATTGGAGTCACTACCAGCCTTGGATGTACTGGCATGTATTATGACATCATCTAGCTCAGCAAAGAATGCTGCCAGATCTGGAGGAATAGGATAAGGAAAGGAATCCTCATCAGAGCTATCCTCTGAGCTGTCAACTGTAGCTATGCCTTCAGGTTCTGGTGGAGGATCCGATTTTGGCATAAATTTGTTAATCCCTAGATGGAACGGGATCTTCTTGAAGTGTAAACCAGTTGATTCTTTCATCTTTTGACCCGTAGCTTTAATAGGTTCCACTAACCCATTACCATTCATCCCTATTGGACCACTCCCTTTGTATCTAAAGCATTTCATTATTTTAAGACCTTCATTATTGGGATCTAGTTCACAAGCTGGGGCAGTCTATTTAGATATGTCATTTCCTTTGTAAAGCCAAGCTTTAATAGTTCTTTCCTCATCTTCATCTTCTAATAGTGTTGAAGCCCATACAAAGACACCATCATAAACTATTTTAGGAGGAGAAGTAGAAGTTTTATTATTCTCAGAAGGTCTCCCATAAGAATGAGGAGATGGAGGTAGAGCTACTAATGATAACACAGGTTCTATTTGATATCCCCCCATGCCTATGTCTTTGATTTTCAAAGTCTGTTCCATGTCTCTAATCTTGGCATCACAAAATTCTGTGTATTCTTTGTTAGTAGGAACAAGACTATCAGCTGACTATGTGAGCGTATTACAAGAAGAGCCCATATTAGCAGGAACTATCACTTCTGCACCGTGGAAAGGAAAATTGATGCACTAATGATACGTAGAGGGAACTTCTTGCATTTCATGGATCCACAGTCTTCCTAACATGATGTTATAAGAAAGAGGAAGGTCCAACACCTGACATGTGACATCTCTTTCAACCGGTCCAACCCGAATGGGTAACACAACTAAACCTTTAGACTTTCTTTCTTCTTCGTCATAGGCCTTGATAGTATTTCTCTTTTGGGAATCTATGCAATCTTCATCATACCCTAGCTGAGCGATAAAGTGAGCATAGAAAATGTTGAGGCCACCACCATTATCAATAAGGACGCGGCGGATGAGTTTTTTGCCAATCATGACCTCTATATGAAAAGGAGCGTTATGCAGGTGACTGATCGAATGGTCATCTTCTTTTGAGAAAGAAAAATAGTGCGGTGAAGTCAAGTGACCCACCATAGATTGAAACTGATCAAGATTAATGTCTTTGGGGACGTTATCTTCTGCGGCTTTATCCAGAATCTGCCTACGAGCAGGCGAGATCTTCAACAACTCAAAGATGGTTATTTGAGCATTGGTTCTTTACAGCTGGTTGAAAATACTATAATTAATAGTAGGAGGTGTGGGGACCACTTTCGTAGTCTTGTTGGAAGGACCAACAATAGATTTATCTGTGGGTTGTTTCAGTGTGAATGTAGTTGCAGGAGGGTCAAGACCCTTGAGAGTGATCTTAGCGCGGGATCTGGTAATGATGTTTGTGCAATCCTGAGATGATTCAGATTCAGATGAGCAAGACCCAGGGCCTCTCAAGACAAACAGGGACTTAGGCTTAGGAGCATCCTTGCTCCCCTTGATATTAATCACATCACAATACTCAACTTTGACATGCTCGATCATGTTGATGACATTTTCATTAGTGGTATCCATGTAGTTAACCTTGGCATTGTTGTTCTTAGTGTTGGAAAACACCTTTCTCGTGATGAGGAAAGGGATCTTTAAATGCCTGGTGATCTGAATTCTTGTTATGATTTTCCACAACAATAACCTCATTATCAATCAGACCTTGGACCTTATGGTACAGCTAAAGATAAGTAGAAGTCTTATGACCCTTGTTCTAGTGATAGTCACAGTATGTGTTGTCATTCCACCAATGGGGTCATGGTTGTGGATCATACAGACGCTTGTCCAAAGGAGTGAGAATATGATTTTGCACCAAAGTCTTGAAAACTACATCAAGCGGTTCTCCCAAGGAAGTGAATTCATGCTTGGGTCGAGGGGCCCAAGGTTTGTTGCTAGAGAATATAGAAGGCGGTTGAGTATTTGTTGCAGCCTTTTCAGCAGTTCTGATCGCTTGTATACTAGAAGTGAGATTGAAAACTGGTTTTGAAGAAGTCAGGGTCAACATCCCTATTCTTGTTGACAAACTTCCCTTTATCTTTGTTGGAAGAGGAGGAACCTTGTTTGTTGTCTTTGTACAAAGTCAATTCACCTTTCTTAACCATAAACGCCTCTATCCTCACAACTTGCTTAATCATGCTGTCAAAATTAAGGGGACCTTGAAGCTATACCTGATACCCAAAATCAAGAGTGAGATTGTCCAAGAAGATATTGAGTTTCTCAGATTTGGGTATTTTACGAGGATACTTGGTGCAAAGATGTCTCCATCTCTAGAGAAATGTCAGGAATGGCTCCCCTTGTCTTTGCTTGAGATTGCAAAAGTCCCTGATGTTGACGGGATGCTGTATGTTGTGAGAATAATGCTGTATAAAGAGATTTGCAATCTCATCAAAAGTCTTAATTTTGGTGGGTAGTCGAGAAAACCACTCCATGGCAGGTCCACCTAGACTTCAGGGAAAGAGACACATTAAATAAGTTTGATCATGAATGACCTCCATAGATAGGGCCCCAAATTCTCTTAGATGATCCTGATGATTGGTGGTACCTAGATATTTATCATACTTAGGGAGTTCCACACCTTTGGGAAAAGGTGGCATATGAAGACTCCAATCAAAAGGAAAGGGATAGATGCTCTCCATTGTGAATTGTTGTGTGGGTTTGTCCCTATCCTTTACAAGTTGGCTGATTTGGTTTTGCATATCTCAAATCATCTTTTGCAATTTGGTAGTCTCAGTCTCTTCTTCTTTAGCCACAAGTGTTTCCACTTGGAAATTTGGGGGTAGCTTAACTCCTTGGTTTGCTAAATCTAGAAAATATTTCTCTTTATCTTCCGCAAGGAGAATTTCCATCATTTTAATGAGAGCCTTATTATATTTTGTAGCATCTATGTCATTTTGAGTTATCAGCTCATCATCATTACTGCGGATCTCATAAGTTCTTGGATTCTGATATTGACTCTGGTCATGTGGAGGAGGGCGATGGTGATGCTACTCCTCTTGTTGACCCTGATCATTTTGAGATTGGTCATGGACCTCGCTGTATTGACCTTGTAGGTAATTGAAAGGGCTTCCCATGTTGTTGATGTGGGATTGTGTTGTGTGCACAACTTCAGTATGAGTGTGTGTATCGAGCTAAGAGTTCATGGCCAATGTAACTTTTGGTTGGTCAAAAGGTTCGATGGGTTTGGAAAGATCAATAGGTCAAAAAGGATTGGTATGATCAAAAGGATCAATAAGGTAGAGAGGATCATCAATAGGGTCAACCCAAGTAGATGGCCTTCCAAAGTTTTGTTGATCTGAAAGAAATGGATTTTGTTGATCTTGAAACAAGGGATTATAGCACAGCTGGAACACTGGTTTCTAATTTAGACTAGGATCTATACTGAATGGTGAGGAAGAACATGAGGATCCCTCTTGACTATCAGATTTAACAATAAGTTTGGAATGACCTCTTCCTTGATTACAAGATTTACCTCTACCTATTCTGGAACCACGAATGGGAAATATGTTTCCGCTTCTAGTCGGAACATGCATAGACAAAGATGAAATGAGAGAGAACTTAGGATCCAACTCAGAATTCTATCTCTAGAAATAGTGAAAAGGAGATAAAGGCTAGAACAACCAATAAGTGAAATGCACCTAGCATGAATCGTTGAGAGTATGGCTAGAACAATCAAGATATGACTATCACGTTGCAAGGTACAAAAGCACAAAAAGGTAGGATAGAGACAAAGAGACAAAATGAGTTTGAGCAAGAATTGGTCAGTTCGCAACTCGAGATAATATGTTTCAAACTGCAGGCAATAGGGAAACATGCAATCAGATCTCAGAAAAAAAATTAGATCAGGCGAAAAACTCATCAGTCAACGGGAAATAACTTATTTTTTTAGGACACCAGAGGATAGATTCATGCGAGAAAGTGCTGGTTTGCATGAGGAAACCTATAACTGTGCGTGATAAAATGAAATCTTGCGCAAGGAAGTGCTTAGTTTCTAGAATCTCGCATGAGAAAACTCCAGGTTTCAATAGATCAACTCAATTTTTGAGACAAAAATCAGATTTTGAGACACAGTCAAGACTGTTCTCTGACAAAATTTCAAGATTTAGGGTAGTTTTATGACAGTTCAGATCAACAATCTCAGTTTGAATGTGACAAGCAATCATTAACAAGCACAAAGTTTTGATCAAGCAATAGTGATGCAAGAAGTAGTCGCAAATAGTTCTACCAAGAACAAGGCAACTTGGAAAAATCATGGGAGTCTTTGTTTAATCATGATTGGATAGTTTAAGACTTGAAACAAACACTTAGTTATCCCTACAAAAAAAATAGTAGAGAAGACAAAATTCGTGCCTCACTGACTTATGTGTATGCGTGCACCTCACACAACAGTGTCACCCCTGAGAGGGCGCCCGTGTTTTTGGTGTTTCCAAGGATTTAGTAATATATGTTCAAAGGTTACCCTTAAAGTAGGGGCCAGCATCATATACCACCTCAAGCATCTAGGTGCATACCTATGTTGAGAATCTAGGGGAGAGATTCTTCCCCCTCCCTGCGCACAGATTATGTCTTCTTTCAGAGGTGATCTGGGTAGGCATCTAACTAAGAAATTTTTTAGTGGGCTTCTATTCACAATAACCTTTGGTGTCCCTGATATAGGGCTGGGGCCTCGTAGCCACACCAAAAATTAAAAGTCATACACCCCCGCAAGCAGGGCTGGGAGTGGCGCTGCTTAGTACAACAAACAAGGCTTTCTCAAGATGATAGTCAGAGTCATGATAAAGAAGTTACCATGGCTTTGGAGTCTTTAGACTCGACAAAGAAGACTTTATTATAGAGAGATGGAATCACCGGTGATAGGTGTGTACTCACTTGGGTCGTTCCCAGAGGTTCAACTTCTAGTAGGCCCTCTAAAGGTGACACAAAACTTGGCTTGGATTCGAGGGTCATATTTTCTAATTCTCTCAAAGAGAGAAGAACATACTTCTCTACCTCTTCACCTTACCCAAACATGCAAGACATATTCATCACCGAGATAACTCTCCTCCAACCAATTCACAAGCCTTTGGGTTTCTGATTCTCTCAAAGAGAGAAGAGCGTAATCCACTAACAAGTGAACGTGCTAAAGGTTTGTTAACTTTCCTTGCTTCCCTAGGTCTCCATCATGCTAGCAATGTCTGGGTCTCATATTCATCCATGGGCATCACTTCCATGTAATGAAGAGCCTATTCCCCTATTTTTCTATCAAGATTCCCAATAAATTTTAACAAGGCCCTATTTATACTATGTGATGAAAGCAATAAACAAGCACAACGTTTTTAGAATGATCTTTGACAACCATCCTGCAAGCAAACAATTAGCAAGTTTATGTCTTCGTCAAGCAACCTGCAGCCCACTGTTATGCTGTCAGAGAAATAAGAGGAATAAAAATAGCAACATGTTAGAATAATAAAAAAATAGTAACAATACTTGCCAAAAACTATGAAATTTCAAAAAACTATCACCAAGTCTCGCGCGAGGAAGTACAAGGTTTCCCGCAAGGAAGTGCAAGGCTTCGCGTGAGGAAGTGCAAAAATTTGCGTGGTATGCTCAAAATTCTTGCGTGATAATCTGTACATAGAGAAGTACGACCGTACAATAGAGTACATAATTTTATCAATTTTTTTTTTGAGAGTGATGTTAAAAATCAATTTTCTACCCCACGATGGGTGCCAAAATGTATATGTCTGAATGTTGACCTCTAAATTAGGCACAACACAACATAGTCATTGCTCAATCGTCAAATTGCGAAGATGAACATGAATTGTCCATTCCACAATATCGATTGAATTGACCTGTTGCCTCCTATTTAGATGGGGTGTTTATTTACTCTCAGAATGAGAGGCAAAAACCATAGACCATTGCTAAAATGGAGGATTTGAAAGCATTGAAAAACTGAAATGAAACTATTTTATATGAGAGATGCAATTATAATCTAAGAATGGAAATGCAAATTTTAATCTAAGAAGCTTGAAAGAAATAATATAATTAAGCTATTTGATACATAAATAAACTAAATTAAGATGCAAAATGCCATTAATCTAAATGAGATTAAACTAAATATGCAATAAAAAATAGAAAACATGAGAGAATTGAGACAATATTTTGCTATAGTTTTGATACTCTAAAATTGCTCCTCCAAATGAAGGAAAGAAGGTCCATAATATAGAAGAACCTGAAAATTGGATGAAGAGTTTCTTGGAAAGAAACGGCCGACTCTTCATCTCCATGGAGGAAGGTGAGACAAAATTGAAGGAATTATTTAATTAAGTAAATGAATTATTGCCACATGGGTGGCTTTTCATCTTGAATTATTAAATTTCAAGTGAGGATAATACATTCAAATAACTAAATAATTATTTAATTCCTTTTGATGTGTATTAGCTAAAGGGGGTGGAATTAATTTAATTTAAAAGCACTTAGGACTTTAGAATTAAATTAATTAATCATAGGGATTTTTAGCT
>MU224304.1:899844-914555 GCA_018584345.1 Thuja plicata
CTTAGTGTTTCTAACAAATAAATTACTCATTATTTCATGTTTTCATCTTTTTGTGCCAATAGTGCCCCCAGCGAGGTATTTTTTGTTGAAACATATAATAGCAATGGTTTTCCCACTATTGGGGCCATTAGGATGGGTGGATTTTCCAAATATTTCTTTAATGGATTAAATGATGTATCACATGCTTCGTCCCATTTATGTGTGATACCTTTATGCATAAATTTGGTGAATGGTTGTGCTTTGTCAGCCAATTGAGCAATGAATCTACAGATTGACTGCAAATTGCCTTGTAATGATCACACCTAACTGATATTTTTAGGTGGTGGAATTTCAATGATGGATTTGACCTTTTTTGGATCAAACTAAATTCTTTTGGCTGAAATAATATACCCTAGCATCTTTCCCGAGGTAAGTATAAATGCACACTTTTTAAGGTTTAACCAAAGTTTGAATTGCTCAATCTTGTCTAAGATTTTGGCTAAATCTGGTAGATGATCTTTACAGTGATGAGATTTCCCTAAAATTTCATCCACATAATATTCCATGTTCTTATGCATCATATCATGGAAAATTGTTGTCATTGCTCATTGATATGTCGCTCCTGTATTTTTGTGTCCAAAGGGCATGGCGTTCCAGCAAAATGTACCCCTTGGACAAGTAAAAGTTGTTTTGTCTTGATCTTCTGGAGCAATTTTTATCTAATTATATCTGTAAAATCCATCCATTAGCAACAACATCTCATATCTGGATATGTGATCTACAATGACATCTATGCTTGGTAAAGGAAAATCATCCTTTGGGCATGCTTTATTAACATCTTGAAAATCAGTGCACACCCTAATAGACTTGTCGTGTTTAGATACAAGAAAAATGTTAGATATCCATTCTCCATAGGCAATAGCTCTTATAAATCTCACTTTTAATAGTTTTTCTAGTTCAGCCTTCACCAATAAAGAAATATGTCGGTGCATCTTCCTTAGTTTTTGCTTGACAGGCCTCACTCCAGGAGCCATAGATAAATGATGCATGATTAAATCAGGATCGATCCCTGGGATGTCAAAATAAGACCATGTGAAATTAATCTTCTTTTCCTTAAAAAACTGTGTGAACTCTTGTTTCTCCTCATTAGATACAGATTGAGAAATATGTATGATTTGAAGTTTCTCCTCAGTACCAAGATTGATTGGTTGAGTGGGTTCAATGAGCACTGGAGACCGTTCCTGAGAGTGATCTAGGAGAATATCAAGTTTCCCATCCTCTAGCACCTCAGTGAGGTTTTCACTATTGGATACATCCTTTATTTTTCCTTTTTTTATGATCTGAGACTGCCATAGAATGGTTTTCACCCTCAGATCTTTGATTGATTTTCTTTTTTCTTTTGCGACTGGAAAACTTGATATCCTCAGTAGCATTAGAATTCCTAGTGGAAGATATTCTGGGTTCTATCATATTGAGATAACAAGCTATAGCATGGTCATTAGGGAACATGGGTATATCCATGGGTTCAGACAAGGTCCAGTCAATTAGGCCAAGATAGATGAGTTGAAGATCATCGTTTGGGTTGGTTTCACTGGTTTCAAGATTTAGGATTCTATTGTGATCATCGTGTTCAAATGTATCAATGAGGTCTATAACAATACCTTCCTAAAGATTGTTTAGATCAAGAAGCTCCACACTATTCTCACTCGAGTCATCGTCAATATTATGTGAACTAAATTTGAATAATTGTGTACCTGAGCTTTGTCCCTCTTCAGGTCTTGTTCTATTGTTGAGATATGAGTTTGATAGGATTCATTGAAACTCTCTGGCTTTCATCAAGAGTCCTATGTTTGCATCAATTATGATGGGCATCACAATATCTTGTGAATCTGTAGCCATGTTTGGATGATTGGCAGCATTAGAAATTTCTCCTCTCTCAAGTTGAGGTGCATATTGATGAATCACATCTATCTCTATCTCCATAGTGGCGTCAAATAATGAGTCCCATTCATACTCATTAGAATCCATATCAATGGAATAAGGGAGTTCTATAACATGAGTGATTGTTATCCTACGCCCCCAGTTGGGATGACAGTTTTCTTATCCATTGACTTCCTCATCGGAATCATTTTCTTGAATCTCATTTTGATTATCGTCAAGGGCTTGATTGTCTAGCAGTGACATATTTTTGTCTTCATCCCCTTTTGTTTCTTGAACTCCCAAAAATGAAGGAATGTAGTGTTCACCTTGATAATGAGGATTGTCATAATGAATATGCAATAATCGATCATATGATTGAGGTGTGAATTCAATTTCTTCTTCAGATTATTCTTGTTCTTCATCAAAAATTGGTCCATCTCAGATGAGGGGTATATGTGTGTCTTATGTATACCCTATGCCTATTTTTTTCTTAGGATCTTTGAATTGTGTAAAAATTTGTTCAACAAGACCCTCCTTGTTATTTCCTAGGGATCCTTGTCCTTGATACCCCATTCTTTGCATGATGTGTAGACCACATCCATATTGTTGAGTTTTAATTTGGGCATGTTTGACCTCTTGATGGGATTCATCCTTTTCCTTGCATAGCCATTTTAACACCTCATTGTCTTCTTTTTCTTCCTCCACTGATTTTCCTTTCACAAAAGTTCCATTGTACATTGTTTGTGGTTTAGGTTTTGTTGAAATTGTAGATGATGATGGTCTCCCTTGTGATCTTGATGACAAAGGTAAAGCTGTTATAGAGAGTATTTGATCAATCTTGTGTTCTCCAATCCCATTATCATGAATTTTTTATTTCTTTTCGAAGTCTCTTAGCATTGTTGCGATTAAACTTTCTGGGGATTTTTCTTTTGTAGCTTCTGTTGGTGTTTGAAAATGTTTATGCTTTGAAAGCCACCAATATACCTTGAGACTAATGTTAGGAGTGGTTAGCTCCAAGTATGAAATCTCTACAAGGTAACTGGACCAACTATAGGGAAAATAATGCCCTTTGTAATTCTCTGCAAAACCAAGGTGGGTACAGCTAATCTAGATAGGTACTAAACTCTTTACAACTCATTATTGTTAGAATAACTAAGAGCGGGGGGGGGTGAAATAGTGGCCTTAATAATTAATCCAAAAGATCCAACCAAAAAATGATCTCTCAAATATAATACCTTCAGTTATCTTACAGTCTCAATTTCATCAAGATGTATGCCATAAATAATCTTAACAAATATAAACTGCTCGGTAAGATATACTGTTTATCTTTTTTGGAATTTATCGAGTAGCAACAAATCAACTTAGAGTTAACTGACCAATCCAGTTTCAATAATGTGTAAAACAAAATATCAATGTAATGAAACATATACACATTTGACACAGATTTTAACGTAGAAACCCAATATGGGAAAAACCACCTAGGACCGGTAACCCAAAATATTTTCACTCTTCTAAAGTGAGCTTGGTGAAGAGCCAATCTTGTTAAAGGTTACAATACACACTGTTAAGTGCAAAATTTTTAGAGGATTTAAAACAAATAGTTTGTCTTTTGACCTAACACTCACTATGCTGTCAAAAAGAAAACCTTTTGATACTCTTCAGTATCTCAATACAATAAGGACTGTTAAATCTCACTCGGTTAAGAGATTTTCTAAATCAATGGTTAAAATAATACAGTAAATGATCTGTTCAAAATACAACTTTGATTTGCAAATATTCAGATCTATTATTATTCCAATAATACCTCTCTGATAAATATATACTTTAGTTCCTTTGCTTTCTTTCTTTATTCTGCCCAGTGAATGCTCTGTCTTTTGCTGCTCGGTGTTTGCAGAATTTCTTGGCTCTGTTCTTCAACATGTATGATAAGATTTTCATGAAGAGTTCTATCTTCATAAAAAATATAATCAACATTTATCTCTAATAATGAATTCCTTGTCTCTTTATATAGACATGATTAGCTTCTCAATCTCCTTATTTTTGTCATTTTTGTCGTAGATCTCTCCTTGATCCGTAAAACTCGCCATGATTTTCTTTATCCCATAAATATCTCCTTTAGTTTTATTGTGTAAATCTCTCCTTGATAATTGTGAATAAAATGCACTTTTAATCTCCTTCCTTGCTTTAGCTTAACTGATCATTGATAATAAAAGAATCAATCAGTCAATCCCTAAATTGTAGCTCTGCCAGCTAAGCAATTTTGTCGTTCTTTAACTCCAGTCATGCTCGGTCATCAAATTCAGTTATGATCGGCCATTAACTCTAGTTATGCTCGGTAACACTTGCTCGATTACTGTTGTGCTTAGTATATAATGTGAACTACTTGGTGTTCACTATCACTTGGTGTATACAGACCTTTTATGTTTTACCAACCACATAAACTTTGTCTCTTCAGATCTTCATGGTTATGACAATATGTGTATGAACAATCAAAACATATCAAGTTGACATCATTGATAATACAATACATTAACTGATTTAATGTCTTGCATTCACTTTTGCAGCTCGGTGATCATCAACTTATCATCTTCAAACATTCAATCAGTTATAGTTCATCACTTATTACTCTAGATTTTAACAATAGATAATAGTAAGAAAGTACTAAATTCTAACCATATACTCATTGACTATCCATTACCATGCAGGACAACAACCAACAACCACAAAAGATAAAAGGAACTGAAATGGTTTTGATTTAATTTTTGGGACAGAATATAGCCAAACCTATTAGACGTATATCTCGATAGAATATACTATTTCTTGATCAGTGCCTTATCCATTGGGAAACTCCTCAATACAAATACTGAAAACTAAGACCAATCTACTGGCAAAGACTCATAACTATAAACATAAATATCTGAGACCACACATTTCTTATAGTATCCTTATGTAGATAATCCAAAAGAGCTTATGTTATATCCAAATAATTTTAATTTGATCTTAGATCAAAGACTTATGGAATAAAACATGTGCATAAGAAAATCTTATATCGTAAGTTAGAAAACCCACAACTCAGAAGATAACACAAAGGAGAGACTTAAAATCAGAGAAAAATTATATTAAGTATGAAGAATCTAGTTTCTTCATCAATAGGACTAAGGAAATACACCATACAATAATCTGCAAAATGATCATAAAACTTTCAATTCTGTCTTAATACAGTCCAAAAAGAATCTGCTATATCCTAGACTAGAAACAAATATACAACTTAATGCTTTTTCTATATTCTCCCAATTCTCCAGTCCTTACTAAATGATCTTGTAAATACCTTTATGAGAAAGAGGGATTACAATAAGCTTCAAATCATTTAGGGTTAGGGTTTACAACTCAGTCATTTTGAGCATTAAAAACATTCAATTATCGGTCATCAAGTTGCAATCCAATTTTTACTCCAATCTGTGTAATCTGATATGATCTCTAGCCATACTTCTTTGGATGTGGAGAACAGTACCATGAAGTCTAATTTCCCAAGCACCAGGACAAGGAGAACAACTCAACATAAATGCAAAGGAGACAAGGCATCATTCAAAAGGTTACATAAGCTATGCAAATATGATCAAAAACCCCCACAACATCACTTTACACATAAATGAATCTTGTACCATCATATCTCCACCCTAACATCATCCTATAGTTGTGCAAGAATGACCCAAAAGATAAGATCTACGCATTTATGTCTAGGAACAAAAATATCATCCCAGTGCCATGAAAACCTCTGAGAAAACATTTAAATATTTTAAATTCAATTACAATAGCTACAGGTGGCATAGAACATGGCATCGGTGGTCGATATTTGAACCCTTTCTATCTTTAAAACCAAGTCATAAATATCCTTTAAGTTACCCAGGCTCCGACGATCTCATTGAACAGGTGGCACCCTATCGCGATGCCTTTAACATTATCTCTTGATCATCTTTTATTTGAGGCACAACATCATTTGTCTTATGAATAGAAACCTACTTTACCTTTGTCTGATCCTTCAACTCTGAATTTAGATCTGACTATGAGACATGGAAGACATGCGCATTGACTCAATGGCTATCTTCCAAGAATCTTTCCTTTAAGGCATAACACCAACCACTAGATCGACACAAACTTATCTGATCTTTGTCCTTCCTTGAAAACTTAGGATAGGTGACCTCGCCACAACTACGTGTCAAGCAAGTGCATTGTCTTAATGTGACATGATCAGATAATCTTTCCTTTGAGGAACAACGATGGCCGCTCGATCAATCTGACATTTTTTCTTTGTCTTTAACCTACCTTTGACCTAGATCATTTCAATCCTTTGTATCTCTGAATCGCTAGATACTTGGCTTAACCCTGGTCTAATCATGAGATTCAGAGATAAAGGTTATCTATGAATTTCCAGAAGCTTGTCTTGATCCATGGTTTATTTTGAGATTGAACAACAAGCACACATATAGGTCATGATCAACGATTGGTGAGTGATCTCAAAAGAATTTTCCTAACTTAGGTTCTATTCTGAGATTCAGAGACAAAATCATAGCACATAATCTACAAATAAAATTCTTAACCATGGTTTGGTCTTGAGATTTAGAGATAAAGTCTATCTCTGAATCTTTGAATAAATAACTTAACCATACTAAGCTCATGAGATCTAGTGACATCCTTTGATCTTGTCTTGCATCGACGGTCCTCGCTTAATCTCCAGATTTTCCAAGATTTGACCGCATCATTATGAGATTCAGAGATAAGTATAAAATGTCAAGTCTTTCCCGTTGTCGCCAGATCTCCAGATGTTACTGACTTAGCCACTAACATTACAAGATCAGAAGATAACCGCCACGCCAAGTCGCTGAATGTCAAGAACTAACCGCCAAGCATCACAAGATTAGGAGATAAAGAATTAGGCATTGGGCCCACCAATAAATATAACATTCCTTTGTCGAATCTTAGAAGGAATAAAGTGTATTCCCTTCCCTTTCAAGATTAAGAGATATCCTTTCCGCGCCAAATCTCTAGATCACAAAGAATATTCAAGCTCTATTGCGAGATTAGGAGACAAGACTTAGTAAAAAAAATAAGGCCCAACTCGGAAACATGAATTAAAAGATAAAGTGGCCCCGCTCAGAAACATTCTAAAAGTAAATGGGCTTATAAGACTTAAGTGGCATGAAAAAGGTAACTTGAAATTATAACAAGCCACAAAGACTTAGGGTTTTTCACTAAAAAGAACCAGGGTTTCAAGAAGAAACATTAGGGCTTGTGAGACTAGGGAAAAAAACACTTGGAAAATCCCAGAACCATGAAGATTTTTGAAAGTGTTAACAACTTCTCCGTTATGTGGAACCATTCTTTCATTTGAGGACAAAAATTGTTACAAGATTGGAAATAACTTGTGTTAGTTGGAATGGTGATCTCCTCTCTATCGTATGGAAATTTTAAGCATTGATGAAAAGTGGAAGGGACATCTTGCATTTCATGTATCTAGGGTCTTCCTAAAAGAATGTTGTAGGTTAGATTGAAATCTAGCACCTGGAACACCACATCTCTTTCCATGGGTTCCACTCTGATTGGGAATATTACCAGCCCTTTAGATGATCTCTCTTCATCATCATATTATTTTATGGTTATCCTCTTCTTAGGGTCAATATATTCCTCTGAGAATCCAAATACTTGGATCAAACCTAAAGTGAAAACATTCAGGCCCGCTCCTCCGTCTATCAAGACTCGTTTCACTCTATGTTTGTGAATTAGCACTTCTATATGTAGAGGCATGTTATGAGGGTGACTTAGGGAATTGTCATCTTCTTCAAAAAATGATAAATAGTGACGTGTAGTCAGGTGTCCAACCATGTCTTGGAACTTATCGATGTCCAAATTGTTAGGAATATTTGTTTTGACCAAGGCTTTTTCCAAAATCTCTTTATGTGATGGAGAAATTTTCAGCAATTCAAGAATAGAGATTTGTGTAGGATTTATTTGTAATTGATCAACCAAAATATAGTTAGATGAGAGTGATGATGAATTTTGTTTGGTTGACATGGGTTTTGATGTTGTAGGCAGTTTTGAAGAATCTCCTTTTAGTACCACTTTAGCTTGTCCTCTTGTCACTTTGTTAGTAGATTCAGCTTTATGTTTATCCTTGATGATTATCACATTGATTCTTTGAGCTGAACCATCTAACATATTGATGGTATTATCATGAGGTTATGTATAATTTTCTTAATTGCCTTTCACATTGGATGATTATCCTTTCTCATAGTTAGGAAAAGGTGTTTTTAAAGTTGTGTGATCTTCATTTGTTTTGTGACCATCCACTGTAATGACTTCACTTACAGTCAAATCTTGTAACAAGTGTTTTAGTTTCATGCACTTATTCATTCTATGCCCTTTTTTTTGATGATACTTGCAATAATGTGCATCATTCCACCATTTTGGCTTAACTGGTGGTTCGTAAGGTCTTGATTCTGGTAGTGTGATAACCTTGTGAGAGATAAGTTTTTGAAATGCTGATTCCAAAGATTCTCCAAGAGGTGTAAATATCCGTTTAGCACCATTAGAAAAAGGTGTTTTTTGTTGATTGTTGTCTTGATTTATTCACACAATAGACACAATATGAGGAGTAGTAGTAGATAGATTAAATGCTAGTTATCTTGGTTTTACATTTTGAGCATCTACTACTCCATCATTCACAATATTCTGATTATTGTTCCAATAATTGTATGTCTTGGTTTCCATTGTTATTCGTATTGAAATAACCTTTGGTTTCTTTATAAATTTTGAGTTCTCCTTTCCTTACCAAGGTATCTTCAATTTTAATTCCCATTTCAATCATTTTATCAAATGTTGGAATGCATTGAAATTGTATGTAGTGATTCATTTCTGTAACCAAGTTATTCACAAAAATGTCCATCTTTTCTCTTTGTAGAATTAATCAAGGATATCGTGCAAACATTCTTCTCCACCTTTGTAAGAAAGATATGAAAGTTTCACCAATTCACTTTTTTGTATTACATAAGTCAATCATCATGACACAATGTTGAATGTTTTATGAGTAATGCTGCATGAATCTCTCTACGGGTTCTTCAAATTTTTTTATTTCATGAGGTAATTTGGAGAACCACTCTACTGCTTGTCTGCTTAAACTATGAGGAAACAATCTTATGAGGTATGTTTGTTCGTGAATGAACTCCATGCTAAGAGTATAGAAATCGCATATACGATCTTGAGGGTCTAAAACTCTTGTATATTTTTCATATTTAGATATATCCACATTGGGTGGAAATGGTGGCATGTGTATACTTCGATCAAAAGGCATAGGACAAAATGCACTCATTGAGTATTTTCTTGAAATAATGTCCTTTTCTTTCTTTATATCACGGAGTTGATTTTGTAATGCTTCTACCTATTTGACAAGGAGAGTCATGGGATTTTCTTGTTCTTGTGTTCTAAGTTTTTTCCACATTGACATCTTGAGGTAATTTGATCCATGTCCAGACTAGATGCATGAAATACTTTTCCTTGTCAGCCATTATGATTTTGTCCATGATCTTTTGAAACCTTGTGTAGGAATTTTTGAATGTATTCATCGGTTATTTCCTCATCATTGTTAGTATCAGCATGAGTAGCCCATTTATTCTCAAATCCAACCATGTTGTTGTTTTTGTTAGTCTCAATTTTTGAATAACTATTTCGAGGAGCCAAAAAAGGATCTTGATCTTGCTCTTGTTGTGTTTCAGGTACAATTCTTATCTAAGGAATGTGTGTAGAGTCTATTTTTTTAAAAATGACCACTTCTTGTCCACACCATGTAAGATTATATGATTCTTGATTTGTAAAGATGAGAAACCTATCACCTATAGTTTCAATGTTTGATATACTAGCTTCACAATTGGTTAAAGTTTGATGAAAATTTGTTGATGTAGATTTGATAATGTTTGAGATCTTGATGAAGGTTAGATTGACCTTTATAGTGATCTCTAAACAAGAAGAAGGTTGATATGACCAATTGAGAGTAGTGTTAAGTGATTTAAACAAAGAGTGATTAGTTTGATCTCCTAAGAATCAAGGTTTGATATTGAGCACTTGTGATGTTTGGACTAGAAATAGATGTTTAAAACCTTCAATATTGAGTTGATTTTGATAGCAATAGCATAGAAATGAAGTTTGTTTTGACCAACAAGAATATAAGAACCAAATAAAATGTTTTAGGACCCACATTTTTGTGCAAAGTGTGATTTTATAAGAACTTGTATGCAAAGGAATAACCATAGTTTGTGAGATCTTACCCATTTTTGAAGTGCTTGTAGGTGTTTTGAAATGTTCAATTAGTGACACACACATGCAAAGAAGAATGTTTTTGTCTTTTATTGTCTTGATAGGAATTGTTTGTTTTTAGAATTTTTGTGATTATTAGGGGTAGAAACACACCTTTCCCTACAAAATTGGCATAGCATGAAAATCATTGCTCGTAGACTCAGATGCACACTCAAATGCTAATCAGAATACAACCATCACCAAGAATGCAATGGCTCTAGTCATGATGATGTATTATCCAATCCAAAAAAAAATGAGGGCACGAAATGATGAGTATCTTGGGGCAATTACTATTTTCCTTGCACAAATATTGTCACCTTTTGGGGGTGATCTGGGTAGATTCTAAGCCTAGAGTGTTTAGTAAGGATCTTCGCTCGATTGTATCCTTTGTGTCCATGCAAGTGCAATTCTGGCGTATAGCCCCACAAAGAGTCTTGGCACAAGTATTTGTGTAAACATGATTCAGACTGTTAGGCCCCACTTTGTGTTAGATGTGAGCCATGTATAATCTCAAATGCCAATTAACTACGGAAGATTTAGCCCCAAAGAGTAAATTTTATTAACGTGAGTTGGAGTGGTGTGACTCACACCTTCTTCTCAGGTGGGTCATCTTGGGAGATTTTTTCCTCACCAGTAGGCCCAACTAAAGGTTAAAGCAGTAAAAGAGGATTGGCGACAAGAGAGATCTAGATTTATGATTTTCCCAAAGGGAAAGGAGCATACTCTCCTACTCAATGTCATTTTATCCTATCAAGCACACAAAACACTTATTCATTCCCTCAAATTAAAAATCAACTCTTAACTCCCCATTTGAGTTTATGATTTTCCACTTGTCAAAAGAGCATAATCCTCTAGTGGAATTAAAAATCAACTTTGAATCCGATTTTAAGGTGCCTAGAAAAGAATGCTAATCAAACAATTGACAAAATTGATTTGTTCATTTACTCCAATTTCTCTCCAAAACCTAATTTGAGGTTTTGGGTTTCTGATTTTCTAAAGGAAAAGAGCATACTCCTCTATTCAAATTATGAATCGAAAGAAATTTTATTAAGTTCTAAAGCAAAGTTTGTTTGATTTTCACAAATGGCAACCTATAAGCACTCATTAGTAGCTTTGTGTATTTCTATCCAATTCTCTCTCCTAGGAATCTTTGGCATACGTCATGAAAAACATGTTAGGCTGCTTTAAAATGATCAAAATCACAAAAACATCCAAGTTAGCTGATTAGTATTCATATCCGTCAAAGAATTAAACTGCATTTTCTGCTCTTGAGTTTCTAGATGATGAAACAGAGACCCAAAATGACACTTCCGAAAAAATGACTAAAGAAGTACTGCAGATGATTGAAGATCCTACAGATGACTAAAGGTTAACCAAAAATGGTTAAAGATCCCAAAGACGACTAAAGGATTACCAGAAATGACTAAAGGAAAAATTTATACCTATCAGAAGTGATGAAAGGCAGATGATGAAAGAATCCCCGCAAGCGATGTAAGATATACCGGATATAACTAAAGGCAGTTGTAGATGATGGAAGAATTACCAGAGACATCGTTCTACTGAGATTTTCACTGTGTTTCTAGAACAAAGAGAAGATTTTGTAAAAATGAGGCATCTAGCCCCACCGTGGGTGCCAAAATGTGATGTGTAAATGTTGTACCTACAAGAATGTTGCACACAACCACTCAATACGAATTTATATCAACATGTTAGCATCAAATTTAATCAAATTAAACCAAGAAATATGTCAAAAATGTCCTATTGCTTCCTAGCTAGAAGATTTACAAGAAATACATCAAATGCTCTCAGATTAAGCATAAATTCTTAGCAAATAGACAATCTAGGATGGAAGATTCAATGTAAAAATACTTAAAATGCATGAAGAGATGTTCAATTATGCTCTATTATGATCACATAAATGAAATTGAATTAGATTAGATTGAGAAAATGAAAAAGATTATTACTAGAATAAAATTACCATTAGTTCTATGCTAAAATTCACTATTCACCTATATTAAATGAGCTAGAATGGCTACATTATATAGATTTTTCCTTGGAGGGAAAATAATTCAAATGCAAATTTGAATTTGACTGTTGAGATGAATCCAGGAGGGATGACTAAGATGGAATGTCAATTGATCCATGTGATTAGCTCTTATTGGTTAGAGGTTTGACTTTTGAAGCAATGTTGAAGAAATATTAATGTTTTGAATTAATTAATTCCTTTTAATTAATTTCCTTAACCATGTATTTTTTTTTATTTGATTTAATGACCAAGATTAATTGAAGAATTAATGCCTCTTGGTGAGTGATCTTGGATTCTTGATTTTTGATGAGTTATATATTTAAACTAATCTAGTTTAATTATATAATTATGATTAGCTTTGAGTTGAAAGTCTTGATTAGGACCCAGGGGACTTGAGTTTAGATTAGGGATTCTGAGTTCATCAGACCATTTGCAGGTGATTACAGGTATCATCCATTGGCACCTATGGATGTAGCACTACCAGTTTTGCAATCTAATATTCTATTGAATGCTGACAAGGAGGTAGATAAAGCAGAAAAATTCATTGATAACATTAGACACCTACAACAAAAAGTTCTTGAGATTTTGGAGCAGATTAATCAAAAGTATAAGGAAAGGCATGGTAAACATAGAACTCCACATCACTTTCAGATTGGTGACAAGGTTTGGTTACATCTTCAGAAAGAGCGCCTTCACAGACCAAACAGGAAGCTTCATCCTCTTCGTTATTGTCAATATACTATTGTGAAGCAAGTTGGTGAGAATGCTTTTGAACTTAATTTGCCATCCTTTTCAGGACTGCATTCATTTTCAATGTGGAATTATTGAGACCCTATTTTCCTCCTTTGTTGGACATTTCCCAAGCTACTAAACACATTCAAGCTGCATAATTATCTACTACTGTTCCAGTCTAGGAAAGTGGTTAACTAAGAAACAAATTGAAGTGTAATTTCCTCATTTGTTGTAGCATATTAGTGCAATGAGGCCCATTTCCTCTCAAGGGGGGAGGAATGATTAGGATGGAATTGGTAAAATACTGAAATGTAATTTTTTAGTATTTTCTATGTCTCAGTAAGCTACATTTTTGAAGGTCTTCGAGGCATTTCTGGGCCAATCTCTCCCAAGGAGTGCTCACCAATGGTGTGACCTCCTAGTTTTGGTTCTAGAATTTTTTATTATCTTTCCAACGTAATAGTGAGCCCTTGTATCAATAGTGAGCCCTTATGTATTGGTAGTGAGCCCTTGTGTATTGATAGTGAGCCAACCAACAGTGAGTCTTCTTGCAGTGAGAATTTTTGGTAGTGAGCCTTTGTATAAAATCACCTTTTGGTGTCACCCTAATTAGTTTTTTTACATTCCATGAGAATTATCTTCTCCGTGGGTTTTTCCCATCTTGAGTTTTCCACGTAAAATATGGTGTTCTTTGTTTTGGTATTCCTGTGTGTTTCATGAATATATTTACTGTGAATGTTTAATGTGCTAAACTGACAAAGCTTAAGTTGTTATTAGAAATATTTAAGTGTTAACCAACAAAGATAAAGTTTTTAATAGTTGTGTGGGAATAAATTATTCACCCCCCTCTCAATTATTTGGCATGTTCAAAAAGAATATCATGTAAAGAGGATCTAACTACCAAATAAAATGTATGTAAGAGATGGAAGGTTCACCAAAATGTATAATAGGTGAACCTATAAGCACATAAAGAGAATCTAATGCCAAAATCATAACAGAAAATGTTATGAGTCGGGTTCACCAAAATGTACAATTGGTGAAACTATAAGTACATAAACGGAATCTAACACCAAAATAAGAATGGAAATGTATTGAGTTGGGTTCACCAAAATGTACAATAGGTGAACCTATAAGCACATAAAGGGAATCTAACACCAAAATCAGAATATAAATGTAATGAGTTGGGTTCACCAAAATATACAATAGGTGAACATATAAGCACACAAAGGGAATCTAACACCAAAATTATGTTGGAAAGTGACAATGCAAGCAATTGTTATTTTTTCATTGCTGTCAAACCTTTACTGGTGAGACTATTGTTATCTGTTTGAGTACCATATCTATTGTTGTTGAAGAAGATTTAACAAGAAGACCAAGTGAATTGTTGAGTTAAGGAAAATAAAAGGGTACTTGATCAGTTGGCACTCTGGAAAAGTAATTAGTTGTTTATCTTTCAAAGACATATTTTTTGGTTGTTCTGTGTCGAGCAAAGTTGCTTGTGTCGAGTAAAGTTGTTCATGACGAGAAAAGTTGTTCAATGCCGAGCACCATTGAAATTGCCAAGTGGAAACAGTGATGTTGGCTGACTTACAGTAATTGGATTAATGATGAGATTTGAGATCTCTGGCCGACTTAGTTAATTTTATTAGGATATGTAATGTTAATTAAAGATTGATCCATGTCATTTAATGTATGGGTAACCGTAATTAAT
>MU224304.1:919647-937959 GCA_018584345.1 Thuja plicata
CTTGAGGGAGCTAGTTCAGAGTAAAGAAGTGAGACTGGATTATGTGAACACTAAAGAACAATTAGCAGACATATTCACAAAATCACTACCCAAGGATGCTCATGAGTATCTACGAGGTAAATTGGGGTGATTCCCCTCACTAAGGCTAATTAAGTTATGTATGGTACTATTGCATCAAATATTACATTCAGAATATCTGACACATTGATGCACAGTAAGTCACACTTTAGGATGCTGGCTAAAGTTGTGATGATGAACAAGGAAAGAAAAGAAAATCAGTGATAATCAAGATGACAGGATCAACATGATACTGAAGATCTACATAATAATGATATCGACATCTTTGGCATTGTTGTCAAAGAGGGAGAGATTACCTATATAAAGGAAGAAGTTGAGGAAGAGATTGCCGAGAAAGAAATATTACAAAGAAGGAAAGATTACATAGAGGCACAAGTTACTATTGAAAACATTGAAGTGATTATCTACTCAGAGGGAGTCTGCAGATGATTAGACATAGATGATTAAAGTGTGATTACAGACACAAAGGGAGAAATTTTTTATAGAGAAGAATCAGAATGAAGCTAAAGACATTAATGAATATTCATTCATATCAAGGAACACAGGTGACTTTTTGGATTGGTTGGTAACTATGCTTGTTAAATCATTGTTTTTAATATTTTGTGTTGCCATCAATGCCAAAGAGGGAGATTGTTGGAAAGTGACAATGCAAGCAATTGTTATTTTTTTCATTGTTGTCAAACCTTTACTGGTGAGACTATTATTATATGTTTGAGTCCATATCTATTGTTGTTGAAGAAGATTTAACAAGAAGACCAAGTGAATGGTTGAGTTAAGGCAAATACAAGGGTACTTGATCAGTTGGCACTCTGGCAAAGTAATTAGTTTTTTATCTTTCAAAGATAGTTTTTCTCGCTGTTCTATGCCAAGAAAATTTGCTTGTGCCGAGTAAAGTTGTTCGTGACAAGCAAAGTTGTTCAATGTCGAGCACCATTGAAATTGCTGAGTGGAAACAGTGATGTTGGTTGACTTACAATAATTGGATTAATGATGAGATTTGAGATCTCTGGCCGACTTAGTTAATTTTATTGGGATATGTAATGTTAATTAAAGATTGATCCATGTCATTTAATGTATGGGTAACCATAATTAATGCATGGTTTCAAGATTTAATTAGAGACTACTTTGGAGAAGTAAATGTAATGCAAAGATGGAATGATCCGTTGGATCTGACCTAACCTAAGATCTACGATCTTGTCTAAGTGGCAAAAGATTTATCTGACCTAGACAAAGAGGTATATGATAACCTCAAGGGGTTATTCATTGAGTGTGGAAGAGTGGATGTGTATGCAAGAGGTTTGAATAGTTGATTTACTGTTTAGCATGATCTAGCAGAGAAGGCAAATACAGAAGCAGAGAGTTGCATGTGTGATTTCTTGATGGATTTCCAAGCAGATCAGAAGGTTGAAATGACAATGTAGGCTATCCAGTAAGTTAACATCAGAGCTGTAATTGGATATGAATTGAAAAGTAAGTTGTATGTACCAGATCACAACTGCTGATTACTTTCTTACCATTGTATCAGTTAAATCCTTTAACAAGGTTGACTTAACAATCATTTGTATAAATCCTCTAACAAGGTGACATTCAGGAGGAATGATCTAAGTCCTCTAACAAGGCCACTCCTGACAGGGTGATTAAATCATTTAACCAGGTCACACCTAGCAGTGTGTTATTGCAACCTTTAACAGGGTTGGCTCCTCACAGGGCATCACTTCAGAAGAGTGAAAACTTGGTAGCATGTTATTGGTGGTTTTTTCCATATTGGGTTTCCATGTTAAATACTTGTGTCAACTTGTGTGAATGCTTATGGTTTTCTTTACTGTTATGTTTCTACAAGCTAATTTCAATTGACAGTAAACTGCATGATTAAAGTTGTTGACATATGCTACTGCTGCCGAGTAGATCTGAAATACAAAAAGTTTTTATTTGCTACATCTAGACCTGAGGATAACTGATTCACCCCTCCCTTCTTAGTTATTCTAAATTCATTCTAACAAATTAGAATGGAAATGTAATGAGTCAGGTTCACCAAAATGTACAATGGGAAAAATGGGGAGAGCAATACAACATAAAACAGACTAAGTCAACTACTTCCCCACTTCATGAAATTCACATTAGGAAGGAAAAACATCTCCAATAGGCCCAAGAGGTGACTCAAGATCTATTTGGAAATATGGTTTTTCCTTCACTAAATAATTTAATTGAAGTGAAATAGGAATGATTAATGTAATGAAATTGATTTATTACAAAAGTCACTAAAAAGATAATTAAAATAGACTAATAAAAACTGATATTGAGCTGAAACTGACAAAAATGGAATAAGAAGATAAAATTAACCTATAGCAAAATTTTTAGTCAAAAATGGAAGGGACGAGGTGAAATTTGATCTGTACCTAGGCAATAGGGTGAAATTTGATCTGTACCCAACACATTTAGATTAAAAGTACAAAAAATCTACAACTGTTTCTGTACTGCCCAAAAAGATCCAATAGCTCTGCAACCTGTTCCTGCACACAAAAAATGGGGGAAAAGGTGGGAAAAGGGGTTTTCCTTGGTCAAACCCTTATTTAGGAATCAAGCTTGAAATATTATGGAAATTTCATAAAGGAAATAAAGTAAAATGAAAATTGTTGATTTACCTTGCATAAACCCTTGTGAACGGATGTAGAAATTGCTCAAATCCATGAAGATACTTGAATGTACTTGGAATCCAAAGATTTGACATTGGAATGTGATTTAGGATCAAGGATTCCCTAAAAAATGTATAGATATATGATTTCCACTCCAAGATCTAAAAAGTAGATTTTCTTGATAACCACATGCAAAGAAGAAGAGAGAGAAGGATGAATGAATCTTCTTGCTTGATCTATAATTCCTCTAATTTTCCATAATGTGAGAGAAAATTGCATCAATTTGAGAATATTTCCTTTCATTTGATGGATCTTGAATAAATGAAGACTTGGAGATCTTGAATTGGATTCTTTTCTTCGAATCTTGAATTTAAATCCTCATTTTCTCTTTCTTGCTTAAAATCTTGATCACTTGATTGCCAAAATGCTTGCACTTGATTGACTTATGAAAAATAAGGAGAAAGGAGGTCATTTTATAGTAAATCCATCATTTTAGGATTCAAATTTGATCTAGGTTGACCACAATTGAAAACCTTGGAAGAAGACCCTAATATTGGGCTCTGGAAAAATTTGGTCCTAAAATGTTAGGGACAGATCGCTATTGGCAATATGTCCCAGGTAAAACAAGCTCCAATTCCACAGTGGTACCAGAGATAGTGAAAAGGTACGAAAAAAGAGGAGACGGGTCACAGGGATCAAGCATAATGGGCATTCAAACCTCAAAAAACCAAAATGGGACCTAATAGGTCCTAAAGAATCCAATTATGGGTGCTAATGTTTTAGGACTATACACTTTCCATCCAACTTGGGTGATCATTCTTGCAAAATAAACATTACATTAAATTAAATGAATGATAGAATACAAAGAGACATTTGTCACCTCTTGCATGCTCCCACTTGGACAAACCCATAGGTCACTCTTTTGTCGACGTACCAAGTCATTAAATATCTTATTCTATATATCCATAAGTGGGGAAAATAATATTAAATAATTTTCTTCACAACCCACATTTACTACTACTAGTGAAACCCATCACCGCTTATGAATGTATTACAAATAATAGTGAGAAATAAATATTACAAATTATTTTCTCAATACATTGCAAGTATCTTGGGACATTTTACAAGGATGTTGGAACCATGTCATAGGATTTACAAGGTATATGGCATCTCAATTGTAAGATTTTACACTTTCTTAAGAGTTGGCCATCAAATATAACACATGTTAGAATGATTATTGTTATTGATTACGCTTTCTCTGGCATTGATTGCATAGTATAATGCGGCTTGATAGTGTAATCTTTTATTGCACTAGATTGATCACCCAATATAACACATCTTGTTGTCTAGTGGAATTCATGTCATCTTTATGGACCCATAACATAATAACACATGCTAGTAGATGGACTAGGGATCCTTCCCTCATTGGTGTATGTTGTAAATATTTCTAGAAGTCCACTTTTTCTCTTTCAATAACATTTAGAGAACTATATTAGAGGTTGAGACAACCTTTACACTGAGGTTTCTTCACCTAGTTGACTTGGGACCTTTTGTTTACTTTAATACTAATGTTATTTGCTTTGTATATGTGTATATTTGAATGTGTTGTGTGAATTGATAAGATACAAATTTTGAGGGCTTGCTTCCCTCAACTTAGTTGCATCCTATAATTTGCATGTATTTCTATCTACTTCTCAATCTGTTTATCTTTACTTTCTCTTGAGTATGAGAGTAAATTCATAATTAGGCCAAAGTGGAGGCTAAATGTTGTATATTAAATTTTTTCCCTTTATAACTTCACACTCTATTTGGTTCCCTACTTTAGTGTGTCTATTCATCAATAATTTTAAGCTTATTTGGGCCTCATTATACCCTATAATATTGTACCATAATAAATTGTAAGCACCTCATGGGTGTGTATATTTTCATTATTATATAATATCCATCTTAGTGTGTTTTCATTTTAACATGCATAATGAGACTTCATGTGGTACTTAATGAGCACATAAATTCAAATATGAGTTGTGTTAATTAAATTTCATCCAAAATCGATGTGATTCCTTATTTCTAGGTGCACTCCTTTATTATTTGTCTCCTTCAATCTTTTATTTCTCAACGTGGGCCCTATGTTACCATTTTTGGCCTGTGTTCTTCTTCTAGATCCCTAAATTAGTTGTACAACATAATCTAACATCCTCTCATTATGCGGGATCTATGGTCTTGATTTTGTGCTTTATGGGTGGGTAGAGGATTCCCATGGCATCCTCTTCCCTAATATTTGGCCCCAAATTTGAACTAGGAGCCAGTCTTGTGGTTTTAGCAAGATTTCTCTATGTTTGTTAGCCTCCTTCAAATTTTACCACCTAAAATGTTGTGAGAGGTGTAAAATAAACCTATATCTCCTCATTTGGATATATACACAAGCAATAAAGTTCACAAGAAAAGATAGAATTCAAGAGCCCTCCTACTATTTTGCATCCAAGAATTCTCAAGTGATAGGGAGGCTCTTTTTTCTTAGACCTAACCCTAGTTCTACTCTAGTGCCTCATGGAATTCTTAGGGTGTCTTTCTCTCTGAAAACCTCTACTACCTTAGGAGTTTTTAACTCCTATCCTAACTTGAACCCCTCTATAAATTCTAAGTGTTTCTCTGCTTTCTTTCCTATTGAACTCACCAGAGTAAGCTCAAACACCAACTTACCAGTCCTTTGTCACATACCTTGTAGGAGTTTAGGGCATATCCAAAACATATTCTCATACACAAATTCATCCACTCCCTTGATTCTTGGTTCATTCTTTCATCGCTATCAAGACTTCCTATTTTTAAGGGCTACTAGCTAGTAGGTCTCTATTAGGCCTATTTTGTAAGGTTTTGGATTTCTTTTACAAAACTTACACACAACCCCCTAAACACGTTTATGATTTAGATATCCTTTGAGAAAATACTTAAGATTTTCTTGGTCTTGGTCTTCCAAATCATTCATACACCAAGAAACCCTAACTAGGCCAAACTACTAGGAAATTAACTAGTCTTAGGTCTTTGCTCCAGAAATCTATCCAAATGGATTCAAGACACCTCCATCTCGTAACCCAAGCTTTGCAAGGTTTTTCTTAGTAACACAAAATAATTGTATTGAACTATTCAATCCCCTCCTCCATGTTAGCTTCCTCTGTTACTCTTGCTTCCTAACTGAGCTATGAAGTAGCTCGCCTAGGGAATGATATTAAAATTCACTCCTAGAACTTCCATCTTCCTAAAAAAAGGAAAAATATATAAAATTTCTCCATTTTCATTTGCCCAAGGGGAAAGTACTTGTCATGATGGAAATATCAAAATGGAGCCATTTTACTTAATAGAACCTTGTCTAGTCCAGAGACTTTTAACCTGGGATAGAATTAATTCACAAGTGCAAAATCAAAACCAAAAATCTAAACTACTTCTCAAAAAACCATGAAACACTGAAAACTTGCTATCTACAATGAAGGATTGGAATTTCAATCCATTGAACTCGAGCACAACTCAAAAATAAGAAAAACACAGAGATCTCATAAAACTGTCAAGTTATTTCTTCTTGAAAAATGTGTCCAAACCAATCCAACCCTTTTACAATCTTCGGGGAGACCCTAAATATGTCCCCTATGTAAGTTACAAATAGATATTCCAACCATAACCACCTTAGGTAAACTTTCAACAGTTTTTCCAAAATTTTGTCAAGCAACTTTTGACAACTTTTTTATTTTGCCTTCATATGTTGTTTTGACCCAAAGTATGGGTACAAAATGACCCCTAAGCTATTCCTAGACCTAATTACACTTTATTAAGTCAACTTGTGAATTCTTGGTGCCATTTCTTACATTTTTCCATATTTGGCTTACAAAACATGAATAGGGTCCTTGACACATTTTACCACAATCAAAACACAAAAAAAAAACTCAACTACAACATTCCTTAAAAAAATTTACATATGCACATGACCTTGAAAAGGTCTTCCAAACCAAAACTAAGGGTTGATCAATCCTAACCCCTAGGTGGTCCTACACCATTCTCCCTCAAACGAGAAGATCTCAAGTCACCTTAGTAGACAAAATTGAAAGATCAATTCCCACCTTCTTTAAGTCACCTTTAGGTACCCAAGTAACCTCTTCTTCTCGCATATGTTCCCATTTGATTAGATACTCCATGTAATTCTTCTTTCTAGTCTTTTTGGCAATCCTTGTATCCAATAATTTCTCTTTTGTAGGCTTGGATGGGGAAGGTAGTGTTAAATCATTTATCATTTCTTCCACATCATAAATCTTATCACCTTCCTCAGAACATGAGCCTTTATACTATACTGAATCTGCTATGTTGAACACAAGAGATAGTGCTACTGCATCCTTGGGAAAATCTACCTTGTAGGCATTGTTCCCAGACTTAGCTATGATCTGATAAGGACCAATCCTTGTCATTTGTAACTTTCTTGGTACTTCCTTTTGAATTCTGGCCTTATTCAAATGGACCATGACCCAATCCCCTACTACAAATTGTACATCTTTTCTTTTAATACCCACTTTGTCTTTGATCTTTAAAGTGTTTTCCGTTAGAGTCTTCTTCACATTCTCATGCACTTCCTTCATGGACTGTGAAAAGTCTTCTGCATGTCCACTCCTGCCTTCCACATCTCTAAAATCTCTCAACTCATATATACTCCTAGAATGCATTCCATAGACTACTTCAAAAGGAGTCTTCCCTGTGGTTCTATGTATTGTATCATTGTAGGAAAATTTAGCTTGATGGAGGATTTGATCCCAAGATTTTCCATATTCTTTGGTCAAACACCTTAAGAGGTTCCCAAGTTTCCTATTTACAACCTTAGTCTTCCCATTAGTATGTGGATGGTCAACAGATCCAAAGGACAAATTAGTTTCTAACCTCTTCCACAATTTTTTCCAAATATATCCCATGAATTTGGTGTCTCTATCTGACACTATACTAATTTGGAGTCCATGGATTCTAATCACTTCTCTAATAAAATGTGCTATGTTGCTGGAATCATGAGTCACTTTGCAGGTAATGAAATGACTCATCTTGCTAAATCAATCAACAACAACATATATACTGTCATAACCAGTCTTACTCTTAGGAAAACCAATTATAAAATCCATACTCACACATTCCGAGGGTCTATTTGGAATTGGAAAAGGTTGGTATAAACCAGCATTGGAGGATGTTATTTTAGCTCTTTGGCAAATTATACACTGCTCCACATACCTCCTTATGTCTTTATGCATCGTGTTCCAATAGTAGAACCTTTGTATTAACTCTAGAGTCTTACTTGATCCAAAATCACCACTTAGGTTTCCAATATGCTTCTCCTATTTCAAGTTTTCCCTCATTGACCCCTTTGGTACACATAATTATCCACCTTTAAACAAAAGACCATCCTATAAGGTATAGTCTACAAACTCACTTTGAAAATGGTTGTTGAACTCCTGTCACACCTTATACGCATCTCAAAAATCTTCATCCTCTTTGTAGAGGTATTTGAAACTATCCACCCCTATGCTCTTCACATGTACTTACTAGAATGTGAGTAGTCTTCTACTCAAGGCATCAACCACTTTGTTCAAATGTCCTTTTTTATGCTTTATATTGAAGGTGTAGGACTGCAGATACTCCATCCATTTGATGTATCTATGAATTATCTTGTCTTGGGAATTGATGAAGCTTAGTGCTTTGTTGTCTATATATAATACAAAATCCTTGGGTAGGAGGTAGTGTCTCCATTTCCTAAGTGACTATAACAGAGCATAAAGTTATAGGTCATAAGATGAATATATTTGTTTAGATTCACTGAAATTTTCACTAATGAATGCTACTAGTCTATTCTCCTGACTCAAGACTACACCTACTACAATATTACTTGCATCACATTCTAAAGTAAAAAAATTATCAAAACTTGGTAGCACCAACACAAGTTGTGTGGCCACTTCCTTCTTCAATAATTCAAATCCCTTATCTGCTTCTTTGGTCCATTGAAACTTAATTTTAACTCATACCTTAATTGTCTCAAGTATAGGAGCACAAATTGCACTAAAGTGCCTTATAAACTTCATATATAATTGAGTTAATCCATAGAAGCTTCTCACCTCACTAGCTATTTTGGGAATAGGCCAACTGAGTATAGCCAAGACCTTTGATGTATCCATCTTAAAATATCTTTTAGACACCACAAAGCCAAGGTAGACAAGTTCCTGCTTCATGAATTCACTTTTCTCCAAATTTATGGTTAGTTTTTCATCTTGCAGGTTCTTTAAGACAATTTAAACATGCCTAAGATGTTATTCTTTAGTCTTACTGTAAGATCTAAAATTTGGATGGGTGTGAGGTCTTCTAGATAATAGGAATAGCATATGACAAGAGACCCTAAGTCCAATTTTAGTCTTATACACTTAATTATTATGATAAGGAATTGAGAATACTTGTAAAGAACTATGGAGTAAAATACCTACCTCATATAATAGCAGATCTGGAAAAACTCATTTTCTGTTGCCTGTGTTGAGTTTCTAGAAAATATGATGCCTGACCTGGAACAGAAATGCAGAGACGAACAAAACCCAAAAATGTTTTTTTGATCCGACACAGTCCTATGAAAAAGGGTGACCTTGACCCACAAATGTCATCGCTGACCCAATAATCTCGACCCTGACCTACACTGCCTTGATAGAAATTTTTTTTTCAGATCCTGATAGTTCGCTGAAAAGGGTATCCAAATTTGGTCTCAGATCCTTTGTCCTATACCTGTAACTCCCAAAAATAGCACTTGCAGATATTTGGAAAAGAGGGTTTTGGGGTGGCTATATAGGGTTTTTCCTTAGTCAAGCCCCCATTTTGGTGATGTCCACCTCCACAAATATCTGAATGTAGAAAGTATGTGTGTGTGTGTGTTTGCTCTTTGAAAAGAGTCTTTAAACATGTAATATCAAGATCTGATCTTCTAGATTAATAATCCTAACATAACATGGAAATGAGAAAGCAATGCATAGATTTGAATATGATAAAGAAAGAATACCAATGCCCCAAGGCTAAAGTACTCCTACCAACTCACAATCCATAATTTCTACCCCATGATAATGTCCTTTGAAGGCTTGAATGTTGAGAATGGTAGATCTAATAGAAATGAGCATCTTCTTGCTTCAATGAAGATCTACAATAGCTTGTCCACAAAAATTCTTGAATGTATCAACATGTCCTCATAGATTTATCCTTCTATATCATCCTCTTGCTTATTTGCACCATCATTGCATTATTTCATCTCTCGATTTCATTTCATTATCAAATGAAGGTAAAAGAGAGTGTTTATATAGAGATCTCAATATAGGTCTCCTAGGGAAATGCGAGGGACCCAAATTCAAATTTCACCTTAAATTATGGTCCAATCACAATCACTAACCAAGGAGGGAATGAATTAACTTAGATATCAGAGAAAACACTTCTGCATTCGAACCCAGGGACCTATTTTAAGTTTAGAATCCCAATAAGCTTTGAAATTGAAAGCAGGGACCAACACTCGACAGAGGTAAGGGTCGACCTCGCCCTTGACCTAGGTCAAGGTCAAATTTGACTTTGACCTAGGTCAAGTTTGACCTTGAATTTGACCTAGGTCAAGGTCGATTGTAACCCTGACCTGAGGTTTCAGGAAGGTCACCTAAAGGTGTTTGTGAGATTCCCAGGTCAGTCGGGGACCTAGGAAGGTGAGGGAACATACCAGAATGCTAGGAAGAAGGCCTAGAGGCCTAGAGAGAGTATGATGAGGTATAGGAGGGCCCACACATAGGTTCTACCTATAAAATATAGCCATGGGGAGGGAAACCAAGGAGAATCCATTAGATCCTAACCCTAATTTCACCTATGATATGACACTACGTGAGTATGTAAGCTAAAGTAAGAAAACATCAGAAAGTAAAAAGGATATAGCCAAGTCCTCAATGTGGAGATCCTACAAGAAACCATTAGTACCTGCAACCTGTAGCACACCAGGTTAATGAAAATCCATAGAGAACCTAAGCCTTACTATGATTATCTTGAGAATTGTATAAATACCCTTATGCCCCCATGTTTCGGCTTACTAATTCTTGAAAGGTGAAACAGGGTGATAAGGTAAATTCTATACATTGAATATGTAGTTTACTGATAAATCTTTTCCTAAAATAGATAGAAGGGTCCTAAACCTTCCTAAACTAACTCAAGAGGTTGGGTATCTGAATCATGATTCCAACACCTCTAACGACACTGAAAATGGAGCTACCAAACTCAAGTTATGATGAAGAGAGTGATTGTCTATCTAAATGCATGTAAAAGGAAATCTGAATTTGACCTAAGTAAATTCAAATGAAACCCTAATAAAATCCTAAGGAAACCCTAATAAAACCCTAATTTAAATCTATAAATAAGAGAAAGAGACATTACCTCCTCATTCTTACCATTTGCAAGGGTTGGAAAAGGAGACAAGATGCCGAAGAGAGAAGAATTTTGAGTGAGCCGTATGGAGGTCCTGAGAGAGTGCTGGCCAGCGGACAATCACTGCCTGAGGTAGGTTTCTTTTTTTGATATTTAAGATTGAAAAATTCATGTTTTTATAGGGAAGGTCTACCCTGACTCAGAAAGGTCAACCCTAACCCAGTTATGTCGACCTTGACCTTCTAAGGTCGACCCTAACTGGGAAGGTTCTGTTCTTTTTGGGGTGAATGTCAATCCTAAACCATGAAGGTCAAACCTGACCCCAAAAGGTCAACCTTGACCCAAAAAGGTCGACCCTGACTCAAAAAGGTTGACCTTGACCAGGTCAAGTTGGTACAGTATTTTCTTGATGATAGAGTACCTATATGATACTTTTCTGTGCTTACAAGACCCTATCTATCTTTGAGAGCATCCCTTCGGAGGGTTTCTATTAACTGTCAAAGAGAGCATGTCCAAGTTATAGTCGGATGAGATACAACTTTTGAGAGATGTGGGATTATACTGGCTATCATTCCTACCAGAGATGAGGTTCCATCGGTCCACGATTTCAAACATGATAGAGAGATGGGATGAGGATACTTGTTCCTTCCATCTTCCATCAGGGGAGGTCACGATCATGCTGGAGGATGTGTACCCGATTCAAGGTGTTGGGAGATGGAGAGTATTATTTGGGATGGGTACCATAGATGAGGACCCAGTCAGATCAGATCACCTTATCATCCATACTAGCAGGACTGATACCTTTGGTACGGAAAGTAATGCTATGTATAGTCTCATTGGTTGTGATACCCAACACGAAGGGTAGAGTTTTCTTAGCACCATTTACTGATCTCATGTGTAGGATGGAGGGTGATAAAGTTATTTTCTCATGGGGGCACAACATGCTAGCCCATCTTTACCATGAGTTGAGTCAGCTAGTGAGATTTCAGCGGGAGATTCTTACAGTATGCACCTTGTTACAGGTCTGGATATTTGAGCACTACACATGTACATGAACACAGGGTGTTCCAGTGATAATAGATGCAAGCACACTGAGGCCTTTGCATATCCTCTAACAGATGTCTAGAAGTATAGGGATATCCTCTTTTGGAGAGTATGCCTTGACCGTGTACCAGGTATAGATGTGATATGGAGACCTTACTATCAGATGATAGAGTGGCCAAATACTTGATATCAGTTGAGATACTCATAGTGGCACAAGCTACTAGAAGGCCCCACCAATCATGTCGTGATGCCATATTACTATGATAGGGTGATGAGATAGTTTGGTTTGATACAGGGGGTCCCCCGAACAATTCCTCGGTATGCATACCCAACAAGATACTATTAGAGACCTAACACCATACACCGACCTATAGTAGCAGACATTGTAGATAGTAAGATAGATGAGATTGAGGATATAGAGGTAGCTCTTTAGACATCCTAAGTAGGCACTAGTAGAGATTATGTCAGATATTGGAGTTTACAGGGGACCCATCCTATCTTCCCTGATGACTACCCTACAGGTGATCCAGGTCTTTCAGAGAGGATGCACTGGGGTGGTGACATATCAAAGGAGGAAGAGGAGGATCATGAGGAGGAGCCCATTCCTAAGGGAGATCCCATGGAGGAGGAGAGAGCTAAGGAGAGAGCAGAGGAGAGGGCAGAGGAGATGCCCCCTGGAAACAACACAGGTGCCGGTGATCATGTAGTCTATATTTCACCCTTGTGATCACGATGACCTCCCCGAACGCACACAGAGACACCACCACCTAGACCCAAACACAATGAGAGAGGAGAGAGTAGCCACTCCATGCCCCCACCATCTAGATCCTTTGGTGATACTCAGGAGGGAGATCTAGGCATGACATATGTAATTTAGTTAGAATAGTTTGAATGAATATTTTCCTAGAAGAAGTACTGAAGGAAAATTCTTGAATTTTACAGCAAGCGTAGCGGAGTGGAGGAGTATTATATCTGAGGTTCTGAAGGATACATGCATATCCTACCGACTACCAGCTAGTGAGCAAGAGTCCCTTATAGGACAAAGGGATCCTAGAAGACATGCAAATATCTTCCTATGTGTACAATGAGAACTGAGGCTATGTAAGGAAAGAGAGGAGAAGTTGATGGCCGATCTACAAAGAGCCCAAGAGCATAACCATGAGATGAGAATATCGAGGAGACACACACGGATTACCATTCTGAGATCCTCAGCCTCACACCACAGATCAGATAGAGTTGGGAGCCACTGACCCTCAAAGCACAAAGACAAAATTTTATAGATATGGCACATGTGCCATATACATATCAAATTTATGAAAAAGACTTTGTTTGAACAATTATTTTTATGGTTGATTACTTGGATTTTCATCAATGCACAAAAAACTTTAATAGAAATAAAAGAAAATGTGTATGAATGCATTCAAATTTATATAACTTATAAAATGATTAATCTATAAGGAATACACACATACATAAAAAGGTTTAGTTAAGGATAATAACATTTGAGATGCATAATATTAATAGGTTCCTTAAGAGGGACACCATTCATATCAGCAATTTTATAAGCACCTGAAGTAAAGTCCTCAATAACCACAAAAGGTCCAAGCCAATTTGGGCTAAACTTCCCTTTCTTGCCAGGTAGAGCATTCACATTCCTTTGATTCTCATATAAGACTAAATCACCTACCAAGAATGACCGTTCAATCACCTTGTGATTATACTATTTCTGCAGTGATTTATGATAGGCCTTAATATGTTCTAAAGCATTTATCCATTGTTCATCTAACATTTATAATTATTGTAATCGCTGTTCCTGAAAAGTATCTTTGTTAATAATCCCATGGAATGAAAAATGCAAGGATGGTATTTCTAATTCCAAAGGCATAATAGCATCAGTGCCATAAACAAGATTATAAGGAGAAGTACTAGTAGCCATACAAACGCTAGTCCTATAAGCCCACAAAGCATAAGTACACTAGGTATGCCAATCTTTCGCATGCTTGTTAACTGCTTTCTTTAATATTTGTTCAATAACTTTATTCGATGCTTCAGCTTGACCATTAGATTGAGGGTAGTAGGGACTAGAAAATATGTGTTGAATACGATATTTCTCCATGAATTTTGTGATTTCTTTATTCTTGAAAGAGGTACCATTGTATGAGACTATCGTTGAAGGAATACCAAATCATGCTATAATATGATTAAGGATAAAATCAAAAATAGCATCCGTAGTAGTAGAATGTAGGGGAATGACCTCTACCCACTTCGTAAAGTAATCTGTAGCCATGAGGATGTACGTATGTCCTTAAGAAGAAGCTGGTGAGATTTTTCCAATAAGGTCAAAACCACAAACGCTAAAAGGCCATAGAGCGACTTGATTACGAAGCTCGCAAGTAGGAGCGTGGATTAAATTACCATGTTTTTGACATTGAGGACACTTTTTAACAAATGTAAAGGAATCTTGCTCCATTATTTTCCAATAATATCCCATTCTAAGAAGTTTATTAACTAAAGATTTCCCACCAAAGTGCCCTCCACAAGAACCAGAATGAGCTGCTGCTAAGGCGACGGGTACTTCGGTTATGTTAAGACATCTTAATAGCGAACCATTGTAAGATCATTTGTAAAGTGTATCTCCCAAAATGATATAACGGACTGCAAGCTTTCTAATATGATTACTTGTGTTCCTTGTTGCTGATTCCAGAAAAGTATTATCTTTCAAAAAATGAAAGACATGCGAATACCATTCATCAAAATGCAAGTTACAACAATCATCAGTAACCTTATTAGAAATTGTAGGGTTTTTAAGAGTATGTATATTAAATTGAAATTCTTTATCATTATTCTTGAGACAAACCAAAGCAGCTGTGCTTGCCATGGTGTCTACATGTAGATTATCTTTCCTAGGTAAAGTCTGAATCGTATAAGAAGAGAATTTTGAAAGAATATCTAAAGCCAAATATCGATATTGTGACATTTTATCATTCTTAGTCTTATAAACTCCTTTGATTTGTTCAACAATTAATGGTGAATCCCGATAAATTTCCAAATTTTTAATATGAAGGGATGAAGCTGCTCGTAAGCCAACTATAAGAGCTTCATGTTCCATGATGTTGTTAGTACAAGGAAAAGTTAGTTTATATGACATAGGGATTGGTTTCTTTGTATGAGGGACCAAGATAATGCCCACCCTAGAACCTATCTTACATCTAGAACCATCAAAATATAATTCCCAAACATCTTCCTATTTAATTGCAAATATATTCTCATTTAGGAATTCTACTGAGGTAACACTTGTATTAGAATGAGGACAAGGAGCTTCAGCTAAATAATCAGTTAAATCTTGTCCTTTGATTGACTTTTGAAGGATAAAATTAAGATCAAATTTTGTAAGTAACATCACCCACTTTGCCAGATGGCCAGAGAGATCAGTTTTTGAGAAAAGATGTTTCAGAGGATCAAAGTTAACAATCACATTGACCTCAACATTCAACAAGTAATGCCGAAGTTTCTGACAAGCATAAACTAAAGCTAGGCATTGTATTTCTAATTGAGTACATCGTGTTTTGTAGTCCAACAAGGTTTGACTAATATAGTATACTGGTCTTTCCTTTCCTTCACTGTCATGTTGAGCCAACAATGCACTTACAACATTGGAAGTAGCAGAAGTATATAGATAAAAGGGTTTATTTAATTGAGTAGGTTGTAAGATAGGAATATTAGAAAGATATTCCTTAAATTTCTCAAAGGATTTCTTACATTCTTGGTTCCAAGAAAAAATGGTGTCTTTTCTAAGTAAAGAAGTAAAAGGAACAGTCCTATCGGTTAGGTTAGAAACAAAGTGATGAATAGATTGTATTTTACCTTGTAAACTACATAATTGAGAAATGTTCTTAGGAGGAGGCATGTTAACAATAGCATAAATCTTTTTAGTATCGACCTCTATGCCTCGTTTAGAGATTATAAACCCTAATAATTTTCCAGAATCCACTCCAAAAGTGCATTTCTTAGGATTCAATCTCATATTATAACTCCTAATTCTTTCAAATATTTGCCTTAAAATGAACACATGATCCTCTCTTTGTATAGATTTTGCCAAGATATCATCCACATAATCTTCCAAAATTTTATGAATGTAATCATGAAAAATCAAAGTCATGGCACGTTGATAAGTTGCTCCCGCATTTCTTAATCCAAAAGGCATCATGACCCAACAGAATGTCCCCCAGGGTGTTATAAATGTGGTTTTAAGTTGATCCTCAATAGGAATAAATATTTGGTTATAACCCGAAAATCCATCCATAAAAGATAATAAAGCATGACCTGCTGTTGAATCCACAATCATGTCAATATTAGGTAGTGGGAAGTCATCTTCTAAGGATGCTTTATTTAAATCTCAAAAATCATTGCACATTCTGATCTTATTTTCTCCCTTAGAAACAACTACAATACTAGAAATCCATTCAGAATAATCAATAGAATGGATGAACCCAACACCTAATAGTTTTTCGATTTATACTTTTACTAGTAAAGAAATGCCTAGATTCATCTTCCGGATCTTCTGTTTTACAGGTTTAGCATTAGGTTTAAGAATAATATTGTGAGTGACAATCTTAGGATCTATACCCGGCATATCTGAATATGTCCAAGCAAAAATATCTTTATATTCAAGCAAGAGGGAAACCAATTGATCATGTTCATCTTGACTCAAACATTTTCCAATTTTGATTATTTTTTCAAAATCATTCTCATCTACTTGAACTTCAATGGTCTCAGTTATTAATTAGTTACTTTGTATGGGAGGATCCATTGGCAAAGGAGAAATATCATGTTCACCATGTTCTCCAAAATAGGCTTCATTGTTCAGACAATAGATTTTTCTTCTTTTGTGATAAAACCTAGGTAGATCTTGGTAAGCCCCTTAAAAATCAGCGAGGGCTTCATCCTCATGGAAGATATCCAAACTAGGTTTTTGATCCATGTCAAGGAGAAGAGGATTAACCAATTTCAAATGTCCACCACAAATATGATTAACATTAAGAGGCAAAGCGGATGGGTGCCTATAAGGATTGAATCCTAACACATAAGTATAATCACAACCTTCATTGTCCAAGGGTGCTTGTATGCCTTGCTCATATTTACCACAACCTTTCCCATTAAATCCTGATTTCTTGAGTTAATGATAACCAAAACCATATCTATCAGCCATATCAAATTGAGTAAAAGGAGTGGCATATGTCACAATGTCATAGCAATCTGATTTTATTGTCTCGATTGTTTCATTACGAAAAGCAACAACAAAATTTATTTTTAATTCCTCAGATAGTGGAGAAGGGGTAAAAACTTGTTTTTCAAATTCACTTTATTCTTTCATAAATTCTAAATCTGAGACTTTGTATTCCCCTATGAAAGAAGAATTAAAATCCAATGTTCCCCAATCATCTTCTGTCAGAGAAGAAGATGGAATTTCAGCTTGTTTAACTTCAGGCAGTTGCTCAGGTTTTTTACTGGGTTGTATAGGCTCATGAACCTTAGCATATTCTGCATTCAGGCAAGGATTTGGTGCATCATCTGCATGTAATGTGTACATCAGATTGTTATAAATGAACCTCACCTTATGATGAAGAGTAGAAGGAACCATATGCATAGTATGTAACCAAGGTCTTCCTAATAAAAGGTTGTAATTGAGTGGTCCCACCATAACATGGATAGGAGTGTAGAGGAGAACATGACCAACTTTGATAGGTAGCGTAATAATACCCAAAGTTTTCTTTGCAATGTTATTGTTATCCAAAATCCAATCATCCAACAAAATAGGCACTAAAAGAGAAATTTGCATGTTCATGTTACCCAGTTAAAACTATCTTACAGTTTTTGATGATTTGCATTCACTTACTACATTTATTACCAGATTTGCATTTCATGTACTCTACGTATTGATCAAATTATTACACATTCAAAATTCATCATTGATCATTACATTGTGCATTGATAAGAATGTAGTACAAATGTCCTTTGATTCATATTTCATGTTTCAATAAACATAGTACATTGCAAATAAAAGTAAACAACTGAGGTATGGAATAAGGGTCCCATGCATTGCCTTATGTTTGTGTCT
>MU224304.1:942298-974314 GCA_018584345.1 Thuja plicata
CTTTTTGCAACGCCTCATGATATGTAGGAGAAGTTTGAAGTAATTCCCATAAAGAGATCTTAGCTGGAGTAGCGCATAACTGCTCAACTAAATCATATTCCTTAAAGGAAGAAGGTAACCTAGGTGTCGGAGGAAGCACGGGTTGAGAAGGAGGTAAAGTAGTTGGGATAGTAGGTTCAGGATTATTTTGTGTGTGATAAGCATGCGAAACAAAATCTGTGTTATCAAAGAAATCCAAAGGATCTCTAGGTTTACCCTTAACAATTATTTGGGGACATCCTTTTACCATCATCAATGTTTTAGGAAATACCATTCTAGGTATCTCAATGTTGCAAAAAGAGGGGTATGAAGGTAACCATGCATACACTCTATGGTAAAATTCAATTGGAGAGATTGTGGAGGAGGATGAAATGGGAATGGGATCCATGGAGATCTCATTCGAACCATTTGCACACTCACTTCCATGTACCTCATTAAGGGATCTATCCTTTTGTAAAATAAAATCCTCATCAAAGTATTCTAAACAAAAGTCATACATGTTGAGCACAAAAATAAAATGACAAGCATGCAAATATTTTTGTGTTTTCTTAAAGAAATTTTATAATTAATTTTTTTTAATTTTTTTTTTGAAATATAAGCATAAATGAAATCTACTTCTATGTTCGTGCAAGATCTAATATAAAATGTAAATCTAACACCAAGGAAAAAGAAAGAGTTGTCTATCGCGGGCTCACCAAAATGTAAGATCTAAAATTTGGATTGGGTGTGAGGTCTTCTAGATAATAGGAATAGCATATGACAAGAGACCCTAAGTCCAACTTCAGTCTTATACACTTAATTATTATGATAAGGAATTGAGAATACTTGTAAAGAACTATGGAGTAAAATACCCATCTCATATCATAGTAGATCTGGAAAAACTCATTTTTTGTTGCCTGTGTTGCGTTTCTAGAAAATTTGAAGCTTGATCCAAAACAGAAATGCAAAGATGAACTAAACCCAGAAATCTTTTTCTGATCTGACACAGTCCTGTGAAAAAGGTCAACCCTGACCCACAAATGTCACCGCTGACCCAATAATCTCAACCCTGACCTCCGCTGCCTCAACATAAAATCTATTTTCAAATCCTAATAGTTCACTGAAAAGGGTATACAAATCTGGTCTCAGATCTGCTATCCTGTACCTGTAACTCCCGAAAATAGCACCTATAGATATCTAGAAAAGAGGGTTTTGGGGTGGCTATATAGGGTTTTTCATTATTCAAACCCCCATTTTGGTGATCTCCACCTCCACAAATAGTAGAAAGTATGTGTGTGTGTGTTTTCTCTTTGAAAAGAGTCTTTAAACATGTAATATCAAGATCTAATCTTCTAGATTAATAATCCTAACATAACATGGAAATGAGAAAGCAATGCATAGATTTGAATATGATAAAGAAAGCATACCAAGCCCCCAAGGCTAAATTACTCCTACCAACTCACAATCCATAATTGCTACCCCATGATAATTTCCTTTGAAGGCTTGAATGTTGAGAATAGTAGATCTAATAGAAAAGAGCACCTTCTTGCTTCAATGAAGATCTACAATAGCTTATCCACAAAAATGCTTGAATGTATCAACATGTCCTCATAGATTTGTCCTTCTATATCATCCTCTTTCTTATTTGCACCATCATTTAATCATGTCATCTCCCAATTTCATTTCATTATCAAATGAAGGCAAAAGAGAGTGTTTATATAGAGATCTCAATATAGGTCTCCCAGGGCAATGCGAGGGACCCAAATTCAAATTTCACCTTGAATTATGGTCCAATCACAATCACCAACCAAGGAGGGAATGAATTAAATTAGATATCAGAGAAAACACTTCTGCATCTGAACCCGGGTACCTAACCCCGAAAAGCTCCAAAATTGAAAGCGGTGACCAACACCCGACATAGGTGAAGGTCAATCTCGCCCTTGACCTAGGTCAAGGTAAAATTCAACCCTAACCTAGGTCAAGGTCGACCTCAACCCTGACCTAGGTTAGGGTCGATTTCAACCCTGACCTAAGGTTTCAAGTAGGTCACCTAAAGGTGTCTGTGAGATTCCTAGGTCAGCCGGGGACCTAGGAAGGTGAGGGAACATACCAGAATGCTCGGAAGAAGGCCTAGAGGCCTAGAGAGAATTTGATGAGGTATAGGAGGGTCCACACATAGGTAATACCTAGAAAATAGATCCATGGAGAGGGAAACCAAGGAGAATCCATGAGATCCTAACCCTAATTTCACCTAGTCATGTAGAATCAAACATAAATGCATCCTAATTGCAAATCTAATATGCAAGTGCACTAAATGAAGGTGCTAAACCTACCAAAATGGAAGTGCTTCCATTTTAAGATGATACACTTACTAAAAATCAATATATCATCTAGATAAACAACTAAAAATTTACCAGTAAAGTCTTTGAGGACTTCATTCATGAGCCTCATGAATGTGCTAGGAGAATTGGTGAGTCCAAATGGAATAAAAAGCCATTCAAAGAGTCCTTCAATGGTTTTGAAAGATGTTTTCCACTCATCTCCCTCCTTTATTCTTATCTGACGGTGTCCACTCTTTAGGTCTATCTTGGTGAAGTATTGTGCACCCCCTAAACAATCCATAGGGTCTTCAATTATGGGTATAGGAAACCTATACATAATAGTAATTCTATTGATGACTTTAGATTCCATACATAACCTCCATTTACCTCCTTTTTTGGGTGCTAGCACTGTTGGAACTGCACAATGACTTATGTTTTTTATGATTAGACCACTGTCAAGGATTTCTTGTACTTGTTTGGCTATCTCCTCATGTTGTTGGGGTGTTATTTTGTAAGGATCCTTATTTGGAAAAGAAGATCTTGGGATAACGTCAATCTAATGACTTACTGTCCTTTGTGGAGGTAGAGTAGAAGGAGTTCCATCATTCATGATACTTGTGTACTTATCCAAAAGACACTGTACTTCTGCAGGTATGTGATCTTTCTTAGTCCTTTCTTCTTCTTGGGGTTTCACAAAAATAGTAAATCCATATCCATCTTCCTCCTTAAAATTATTCAAGAACTCTTTTACACTAACCAATAACACATTGGGACCCACAGTATTACCTTATTCTTCATCTAACAAAGATTGGATCTTGTAAGTAACACCATTCTTTTGAAAATAATAGAAATTCATCCCACCATCATGTATGGATTTTCTGTCAAAGTGTCATGGTCTGCCCAATAGTAGATGTCATTCATCCATAGGTAGAACATCACATAATATCTTGTCCTTATAACCTCCAATTGTAAACTCCACCCATTCTTGTTCATTTACCAACACATGTTGCCCCTTATTTAACCATGTAACTCTATATGGAATGCTATGGGGTATCCTAGTCAATTTCAACTTATTAGTTGCTTCCTCCAAGATGATATTGTCAGTAGAACTAGAGGCTATAATGACCCTACAAAGTTTACCCAAAAAAATTAATTTTACCTTAAATAGAGACCTCCTTTTCTTTGGCTCCTCTCTGATAGGTTCTTTGATCAATATCCTTCTTATCATTAAGTTTTCTCCCACTTCTGAATCCAAGTTTACCTCAGGAGATTTGATAATTGCAGTGTCCTCTTATGCATAAGAGACTCTTCTATTCCCTTGAGAATAAGATTTCTTTTTAGGGCACCTATAGGTAGGGTGTCCTAATTGATGACAATGATAACATTTCATGTTGGCAAAATAAGACCCTCTACCTGATGCTCCAGATCTACCTCTATTGTTTCTGCTTCTAGGACCTCTTCGTCTACTATAATTCCCTCTACCACTTGTATCACCACTCTGTTCTGCAAGTATAGACTCTCCTTGGGTCCTTTGGTCTATGTCTCTGCCACCACAACTACATCTATGTCCTCTTTTGTCTCTTCCTCTACCCCTACCTCTATTTCTTGATTCTTGTTTCTTTTTACCTTTCTCATTCACCTTGAGTGCCAATTGATAGCACTTGTGGACTATTGTGGGGATTAACAAGCTTATTTCTTCTTGAATATTTCATCCCAAGACATTGAGATATCTTGCCACTCTAATGCTTTCATCCTCTTAGAATTTATACCTCAGACATAACTTTTGGAATTCCTCAGTGTATGTGTTCAAATCAGGTTCCCTTTGTCTCAAATTTTGTCTCTTTTTTGTGCATTTGGATTTCATAGTCCTCTTGTATGTAAGCTTCTTTGATTTTTTCCACCATTCCTTTCCATGTAGCTATTGGAGTCTCTCTCTCTCTCTCTCTCTCTCTCTCTCTCTCTCTCTTTCCACCAAGTTAAGGCATCTCCCCTTAATCTTGATTTGGCTACCCTGACATTTTGGGCCTCACTCACACCATCACAGTCAAAGTGATTATCCAACCCTTCAATCCACTCCATAACTAATTTAGGCTTGATTCTTCCGCTAAAGAGAGGTATTCCCTCTAAATCTTTTCCACTCATAGCTTTCAAGGCTTTAAGGAAAGGTTCTTCTTGAATGATAGGGTCAGGCTCAAGGACCTCATCTTCTACTGCCATTGCTTTACCTTTTCCTTCCTACTCATCTATCTTCCCACTGACTTCTTTAGTTTTCACTTCTACTTCACCAAATTCTTGTTCTAGTTGCTCCAATCTTTCTGTAAGAAGTCTATTTTACTCTTCTTAGTCATCTACCTTCTTAGCCATATCTTCATTGGTTACCATCCTTGATTCTCCAACTAATTCAAGATCAAACATACACACTTTAGCCCAAATCTTTTAGGGCTCTGATACCAATTTGATAGGGAGACTCTTTCTTCTTAGAACTAAGCCTAGTTCTCCTCTAGTCCCTCGTGGAATTCTTATGGTTTCTTTCTCTCTGAAAACCCCTACTACCTTAGGAGGTTTCAACTCCTAACCTCACTTTAACCCCTTGAACCACCTCACAATAGGTGTGGAATAATCATGCTTAAGGCCTTTCTTAGGAATAGTTTATTCTATCTAAGGACTACTTCTCCCACTATGAGGTGCATTTAACTTGTCAACCCAGGGACGTATACTTGAAATGGTCAGCATAGTATGTGCACTAGGTTCCTTAAAGAGTCATTATGCTTATGCTGCAGGAAGGTAAGAAATGCATAAAACAAACCTATACTAGTGCTGCAGGAAAAGAATGCACTTATCTCCTTAATGAAATGAATGCTAGAAATTGCAAACTCTACTTAAACCTATACTTTCAACCCAGAACATCCATTATAACTATTCTTCCAAATGTTGTAGGAACATTCACAAAGTACAATGCTACAGGAAGAAACTGTAACTTCTATCTGAAATACTGGAAATTTTGGAAGTAAATATACTCTACTCTAATCTATTCCACCTCCCAAGTGGGCCCCCTTGGTTGGTTTCTACTAATCTACTAACACAGAATGTAAACCAAGAATCACTTCATTGTATTTGAAAAACTCATTACATAAGAACAATACATGAAACTTAAAATAACTTGCTGTAAGATATAACAATTTTCTTCCAAAAAAAATTTCTCTCTAACTCTCTCTCTTTTTCTTAACTACAAACTATCGGTCCAATCCCTATAAATAGAGGATCGAATGCTTATTACAAAATAGAAAAGAAACTATCTTGCTGAAAACATGCCAGAGAAGAAGATGGAAATGCAACAACTTGCGGTGTGGGTAATAAAGTTTGGGCGACCAGTTCAACATAATAAAGTGCAGAGGAAATATAGAAGCACTACATTCCCGCATCCTAGAATAGTGGCTCCTCCATTGTATCATTCGTGTCTCCTGGTGCTGTGATGATCACTCCGCTATAGCTGGTCCTAAACAGTCTTCCTTGAATGCTGTCGACCACTCTCCAGCCGCTTCCTTCCCTGAAAAGTTAGTTGTGATGTAGAAATATTCATGCAACAAGCTTTATCAAATTAAATCCAGATATTGGAACATATATTCTAATGGTTATATGAAATACTGCACTATATGTATAATATTGGAAAAATATGTCACAAATATCTACCCATGGTTTATCAGTTCTAACTAGACTTTATCACAAGTTTTAACTGGCTAGGTTCACAAATGTCTTGACAGAAATTAGAAAAGAGTATTTAAAATTATACAAAATAAAGGCAATAATTTGGCCTCATCATCTGCCCCTTGGTTAATCAAATTCTTGTCCTCAAGCATTGTATCTTCTGGAAATTGCCCTAAAGTCACCAACTTCAGTTCTTCCTCACCTCTGGCTCTTGAAGGAGCAGTAGAATCCTCTTGTTCTTTCCCAAACTTCCCTTCTGTGATCCTCCTGCAGCCTGTCAAGCCTGGCAGTGTTGATGTCATGCAGAGGCCAAAGGAGCATGGGTGGCTGCATTGTGAACAGACACCAGAGTTCCTGCCTAATTTGCTTACCCAGCCCCATGTATTTCGGTGCTTGGTGTATGGCTACTTCAAGGTTAATGGGGCTGTGTGGCTCTGACCTTTTGAATGCCTCTGATAATCTGCTCCACCTACTTCTGGCACCGATTAAGGCTCTTTGGAAGAAAAAATAAGACATGTTGTCATATTCTTCATACACATATGTTCTGAGATTGAAAATTTTATCTCTTATTTCCTTTTTAACATTCCCATATGTCAGTTTGAACCAATCCCTCAGGAATTCTTTTGGTTGACTGCTTTCTGCTCTTAATGGCAGGGGTTCTAATTTCTCCAATTCTCTATAATTCTCCAGTTGTCTATCATAGTTGGGCTCATTGTGCATCCAAGACATTAGGGCCCTTAGGTGTATATCCCCTATGTAAAGTAGGGGGTTCCATTTAGTCTCTGTAGGGATGATGAAATTGTGCACATACAACTCACAGAGTAAGTTTTGTTGCCATGATGGAAGGGTTTGGTATAAACCATAAAATTCCTGGGCTGATTTGAATTCTGTGTTTACATCCTTTAGGGTCATCATCAACTGGAATAAGAGGAATTTTTATTTTAGACAGATGGTATAGATCATATGTGGCAGTCTACAAGCAATTATCTGGTCAGCTAGCTTAAGGGCATGTTCCATCCTTTAATTTCTGTCTTGCCAATTGATCTTTTAATTCTGCAATTTCCTCTCCTATTTCTTCTATCACTTTCTGCAATTTATTTTTCTCTTCTCCCCATAGAGTGGTTGTCAACACATGCTTATTATATAATAGGAAGAGAAGAATTTGCAGAGTAATTAGACCACTGTCTTCATCCTGGTTATTCTTCCTCCTTTGTTCCCTCCATGACTGCTCTAAGAAATTTATTAACCAAGTTTGCTTATAGGAAACTAGGGCAGTTTCTGTGCAAGCTAGCTGGTGAGTTATGGGGGTTTCTTCTTCACAGTTCAGAACATCCTGATGACTAGCTCCTAGGTCATTTTGATGTACATTTGGCTCAGTTTCACACTTCTCATCCAGATTTTGAGAAATGTCTGGAATCTCAAACTGGCTGGGAGAATCATCCAAAACAATATGAATAGGAGTTTCCTCTTCAAATTGTTTGGGGGAAGCGGATTGGCTTTCGGTGGGTACTTTAGGAATCTTCCCTCTCATCCTAGGGCTTCTTCTTACAAGGGTTTCCTCAACCTCTATAGCCTTTTTCTTACTAACCCTCTTTGGAGTAGTGACTGTAGGAATAGTTACTGTAGGAACTGACTTCATTTTCTTCCCTCTCGAGACTGTAGGGTTTCATGGCTTAGCTACAGGAACTAAAGTTTCTCCCTCTAACTTCCATTTTCCTTTTGTTCAAGCGAAAGTAGGTACATTTCTCATATGAGTAGGTAAAGGCATAGTTTCTTGTAAATTTTTGGTTTCTACCCCTTGGGTACCTTGCTCATCAGCTGGGTCAGTGGGGACTGCATTATCTTTGCTAATTTGTACATTAGGGGCAATCTGAGGCTGCAGGGTTTTATGCCAGACAAATTCTTCCCATGCCATAGGAGAGACGTCCCTAAGAGATTTCTCTATGAGAAATTTAATTAGGGCATGGTGAGTAACAGAATTATCATTTCCTTTCTGTGTTTCCTCAGCACTAACGCATAGCATATTAAACAAGAAATTGGGGTCATTCATTGGAAGATTATGCCTTACATACCTAAGAAACTTAAAATGATGCGCATGAAAATTAGAAAATCTTCCTTCACAGGTAAAATACCTGATAATATGCATGGCCAACTCATAATATGGTTGAGGAATGGACATTATTTTTCACCCCTGTTTAGTAATCTCCAGAGGAGGGTCACCTGGTAGGGTAAACTAGGCCCTAGATGACCTGGCATCATGCCCATCGGGGTAGAGTTCCCCTACTACTGGCAGCCCGGTTACTTCTACTATTCGTTCCTCTGTGGCAACGACTGTCAAACCCCACACTGTTGATTGGCCTTCATCAAATGTGTTTGCAAATTCTATTGCTACTTCTTCATCAAACTCCATCAATTTCAAGAAATATCCCAGCCATCCATAGGCATTAAATCTTCTTACTGCCTCGACATCAGAAATTAAAATACCATGAACTACTGGTTCATGCCGCTGCAATTGGCCCCCCATTTGTGCTTACCAAATTCAACCTCTACTCTATTCTTGACAATTACCTTCTTCGCTTTTGAATTTCAGACTACCTCTTGTAAAACCACGGACCCTTTTTCACATTCTTCTGGTATTCTCGGTATGAACAAAATGAATTATAGATATTCATGCAAGAGTTATCTCATGGTTTTAATTATGGGTCACATCTAGTCTGACAATTAGGGGTTTATTTAGGAATAAAGGTACGACACTTGACACTTGTGTGATGCGGCAGCTGGATTTTAATTAAGACAAGGCCAAAGTACAGATTTGAGGATCTTAACAAGTAAATAGAAATGACATTTAAGAATTAGTACACTTCCCTGCCCCCTACAAAACATTGACAAGTGTCCTCACTTGTCAGACTTGGCAGGAGGTACAGAACTGGCTTCACGCCACAATGATACATTTATTGCAGTATTAGATATAACCAACAAAATATATGCGCTAAAAATGGAAATAAATTTGAAAAGCTCATACTTGTCAATTGATCGTTGCACATGCCAGCAAAAGGTGGTGAGAGTGGAATGACGGTGGCGGCATGCGTCAGCGCATGATCTCTTTATTGAAAGCATAGAAAAATGATGACGTGGGAGGTGGGTGGATGGAAGATTAAGGAATGAAATGAGTTGAAAAAGAAGAATGTAGAAAGTGAATGGAGAATTGAACTCTATGTAAACATAATGCTTTTATTATGGTCATGCTTTCAAAGTAATTCTTATTGAAGAGCCGTAGGAAGAAGGTTGACACCCTCTGCTGTAGCAAGTGTTACCTGTTGATCCTTTAAAACTGGCTGGTTGAATTGCTGCAGGAAGTCTTCTTTCATCTGTGGCTGGTGATACAACTTTAGTCGATGTCCATTGACTAATAGCTTGAAGTGTACTGGGTCAATTGTGGTCAACTGGACTGCTCCATTTGTAAATACATGGCTTATTTCATATGGACCCAGCCATCGTGTCCACAGCTTGCCTGGTATTTCTTGGAATTTGGAATCATACAACAATGCCCAATCTCCAACTTGGAACTACTTACTCTTAATATGGGAGTCATGCCACTATTTACTTTACTTTTGGATAATTTCTGTGTGCTGCAGTGTAGACTTGCGCATTTCATCCAAAGAATTGAGATTTAGAAAGCACCCTCTCTGTGCTACAGGAAGATCAATATTTAACTCTAGTGTTGTTCTTAATGTCTTGTGTTCAAATTCCATGGGTAGCATTGCTGCTTTACCATATAATAGTTCGAACAGAGTGAACCCTATGGTGGTCTTTCATGTTGTTCTATACACCCAGACGGCTTCTGATAGTCTACTGCTCCAATCTCGGTGATGCAAATAAACTATCTTTGTTAAGATTGCTTCTATCTCCTGATTGGTAACTTATGTTTATCCATTGGCTTGAGGGTGATAGGGGCTTGACTTCTGATGTCTGATATTATATTCCTTCATGAGCTTTATTATCAAATTGGAAGTGAATTGAGTACCTTGATCAGTAACAAGTTCTCTTGGCATGCCATATCTAGTAAACATTTCTTCATACAGAAATTCAACAACTTTATGATCCCTGGCATGCTTCATTGCTCTTACTTTGACCCATTTTGTTAGGTAATCAGTGCACACAAAGATGTATGACTTCCCATTGGATGGAAGGTTTATTGGACCAATAAAGTCCATGCCCCATTTATCAAATGGTGTTACCACCACCTGTGGGTTTAAAGGCATTTCATCTGATCTTGTTGGTCAGCCCATTCTTTGACATTTGTCACACTCCCTTGTATAACTAGCTACATCTTTGTGAAGTGTAGGCCAGTAGTAGCCAGTTGTTAAAATCTTTAGTCCTGTCCTTTTGGCTGCAAAGTGACCCCCACATGGTTCATTATGACATGCATGCAGAATGTCATATGTCTCATCTTCTCTCACACATCTCCTCATGACTTGGTCAGGTCCAGTGTAAAATAATGTGTTATCAATCCAAGAGAAATGGAAGCTTTTCTCTACAAGTAGCCTCTTATCCTTATAAGAGAAATGTGTGGGCATTTTGTTAGCTGCTAGGTAATTAGCTATATCAGCATACCATGGATTTTGGATAGCAATATGAAATAAATGCTCATCTGGAAATGCATCATCTATCAAAGTAGTATCTTCTTCAGCATGGTGAATTCTCAATAGATTATCAGCTACCACGTTTGCTTTCCCTAGCTTGTCAATGATTGTTATATCATATTCCTAAAAAAAAGAAGCCATTTTGCTAACCTGCCTGTGATGGCAGGTTTGTTCATGAGATACTTAATTGCAGCATGGTCAGTATGAACAAAGATGGGATAACCAGTTACATAATGGCAGAATTTGTTTAGAGCATAAACTAATGCTAGCAATTCTTTTTCAGTCACTGTATAGTTTAACTCTGGTCCATGGAGACTCTTACTGATATAATAGATTGCATTTTCAAGGTTTCTAGACTTTTTTCCTAGGAAAGCACCTACGACATAGTCTGAAGCATCTGTATGTATGTGAAATGGCAAAGTCCAGTCAAGACCCCTAAGTACTGGTGCAGTTGTCAAAAGTGACTTGAGCTGCAAGAAGGATTCATCACATTCTTTTGTCCAAGAAAATTTAGCTTCTTTGGTAAGTAAGGTGTACAAAGGACTAGCTATTTCACTAAAGTTCTAGATAAACCTCCTATAATAGCGAACATGACCTAGGAAAGATATGACATCTTTTTTCTTAGTGGGAATAGGGTGTGTGAGAATTACCTCTATCTTCGCAGGGTCTACCTGGATTCCAACTTCGAAGATAAAATGTCCCAACACCATGCCTTCTTGCATCATCATAAAGCACTTTTCACTGTTGAGAGATAGGTTGTGTTCCTCGCATCTGATTAGTACTTTCTCCAAGTTCTTTAGGGCTTCCTCAAATGTGACACCGAATGAAGTGAAGTCGTCCATGTAGATTTCCATGCAATCATGTGATATATCAGCAAAGATGCTAATCACAGCTCTCTGAAAGGTAGCAGGTGCATTGCATAAGCCAAATGGTAATACTGAATAAGCATATGTGTCCCAAGGGCATGTGAATGTGTTCTTCTCCTAATCTTCAGGGGCAATTCTTATCTGATTGTAACCGCTGTATCCATCCAGAAAGGAGATGTATTTCTTTCCAGCCAAATTATCCAAGACTTGGTCAATAAAAGGTAAAGGAAAGTGATCCTTCTTTGTGGCATTATCTAATTCCCTGTAATCCACATATATCTGCCACTTACCTCCTTTCTTAGGTACAATGACCAAAGGTGGTACCCACATTCTATCAGAGATTGGATAGATGAATCCAACATCCAACAACTTCTGCAACTCAGTTTTAACTATTTCTCTTAGTGCAGGATTTATTCTCCTCTGAGGTTTATGAAGTGGCAAGCTTCCATCATTGATGTAGATTCTATGGGTGTAGAGTTTAGGGTTTAGTCCTTTCATATCCCCATAATCCCATACAAAGGCTTTTTCATGTTGACTGAGGAGCTTGGTTAACAATGCCAACTGTGATTGGGACAACTTGTTGTTTACATGGAGGTTATGACCAGGGGAAAGTTCCACTATTGTTGTTAGCTCTACCATTAACAATTCGGGCACTGGACTTGTAGCTATTTCACTTGTCAGTAATTGATCAATTATCTCAAGGGTTGCTAGAAACACATAGTCCTCATAGGTACATAGCTGTAAAATAGAACTATCTGAAACATCTTTAGCCACAATACATTCATTGGTAAGAATGCTCTGTATCACATCATCTTCCTCTTGCATCTTTAGAAAAGATTGCCTATGCAACATCATGAGCTAGGCTACTGAATTCAGCTCTTCCTCCTCATCCCCTAAGTCTGGCCAAATAGGTTCTCCCAAGTCTCGCTGGGGTTGGGCAGGAGGATATAGGGCTAACTTCCTTATGGCTTGACCATTTGAAATTGTCATACTGCCTAATCTGTAATTAATTTTTGCATCAGTGGTGGCTAGCCAGGGTCTTCCCAAGATTACAGGATAGCCAACAAAGTTTACTTTAGGTGATAGGATAAGAAAATCAACAGGATACTCCCATGAATCTAAGTCAACTACCACATCTTCTATGAGACCATCTGGAGTAACAGTTGAACTATCAGCAAGTTGTAACACTGCGGGTGTTGTTCTTAAGCATTCTATGCTTAGCCTATGCATTGTATCTTTAGTCATCACATTTATTTCTGCTCCCAAATCAACTAAATCATTTTTCACAGTCTGTCCATTTATTATCAGGTCGACTACTCAGCTGCTAGGATTTGAATACTTTGGTATTACCATCTTCCCTAACATGATATCTGCTAATTTCCCTACAACATCGACTATTTGAGGGTCTTTCTTCTTCCTTCCTAGCTTCTTAAGGAATGCTTCCTTAATAGCCTTTCCATAAAGAGGTATATCTTTGATAGCTTGGAACAGAGGGATTTGGATGTTCATATTTTTCAGCTGGTCAATAATATCAAATGTGTAGGATTTGACAAATGCAAATCTACAGAACCCGTATACACCTGCATGCAAATGACCTATTACAAAGAAGAAGCATGAGAATGAAAAATAATAACTCAGAGATGCTCGAAAGAAGAGTCAAAATATTGTTCCCTAAGTTATGAAAGAAACCTTACAAATTTTAGCCTATAAAGGTGGACAAACCCTAAACAGAAAAACTAGGTTACACAATATAATTAGTATAAAATATTAATTATATGCACCTAAGAGACAGCTTAAGTGAAAAAATAGTAATGAAACTACCTAATTACTCTAACACCCCCTCCCTTAAGCGAAGCTCAGGAGGTAAGCTAACCTAGCACAGCTATGAAAGCAAGAAATGAGTCCCGGCAACAAGGCCTGATCAGGTACCCAATACAAGGAAATCTCTTTAAACCGGAGACAAAGGAGAAAACCCAGTGGGAAAAACTCCTCTCCAAAAAGAGATATAAAAGCAAGAAAAAGACAAAGGATGAATTCAAGAGACTCTCTCAAAGCCATGAGTACAATGCATGCTGCCAACCCCCCCTTAAGAGAGGGTCGAGGCTCTAAAGCCCCCTAGAATGAAAGAACCCATGGATTAATGAAAAAACCACTATGACTCCAATGCAAAGGAGTGAAAGAAAGTGATCAGTGAAGAGGTAATCTCAAAAGATGAGGTGTCACTAGAAGGCCAAGTTGATGCTCAAAGGAGTAGACACGAGGATCTTGAAATGGAATCCCCAATGCAAGTGGTATGACAGGTGCACTGACACTATCATGAGAGTGGAGATGAGTGTCCTCTGTAGAATCCTCAACAACTACACATGGTGGCTCAATGAATGGAGTTGGAGGGTCTGGAAGTGCTAAGGAAGAGTCTTTCTAAAGAGAAGAAACCTCAACAAGATGTGGTGTGGAATTCACAGTAGTAGTCTCAGGAACAACACAGAGGTTCAAGTGACCTGACTGCACCACATGATGCTCTCGTGGAAGAGGAGAGCTGAGGCCTAATAATGGAGATGGTGGACCAAAATGTGTGAAGGTGTAGAGATGGGTGGAATGATCAAATATCCCTGTAGCAACAATGCCTCCTGTCGCACTATCCCAGATGACGGTTGAATCTGCCATGAACTCAACTGTCTTCCCTGACCCACTGACAGTAATCTGATGAATCAAGAGAAGGTTTGCAGATAGAGATGGAACATACAATACATCATTTAATGTGCCATCTTGAATGCTTACAAAACCTTTCCCACAGACTGTCATAATAGTGTTGTTCCCCATGAGAATGTGAGGAATAGGAGAAGCTGCAAGAGAAAAGAAGATCTCTGGAGAAGATGCCATATGGTGAGAAGCACCTGAATCCAGTATCCAAGGGACCTACGAAGGGGATGCAACAGAAGCCCAGAATGCATGACCCTTTCCAAGATCCTATCTAGCTGAAGAAGATGTGGCAGAAGACTGAAAAGAAAACCCTTGTGAGCCAGAAGAGGATGGAGAGGAAATAGTGCTCTTCTAAAGGAGAGCTTGCAAAGCCGCAATCTATTTCTCATAGCCATCAAACTTCTTCTGATAGCAAAGTGACTCATCATGAGTTCCCTTCTAACAATACGAACATGAAGGTTTGTCAGTCTTTGATTTCTCATTTTGAGGAGTAGATGGTGGTGCCTGTTTCTGCTTTGGCTTCTGGGAAGATGAGTGGGAAACCAAAGCATGGCTCATAGAGCCTGAAGAACTATCCAGCTGTTGAATCTTTGAATTCTCTCAATTCAATCAATCACAGAAGGTATTAAAGGAAGGCATAGTGTGCCGAGGGCCGAAAGCATCCATAGTGTAATATAAGGTGGAGGAGAAGATCAAAAAATGTCCATGAAGCTTTGAGAGTATAAAAAAAATAGACTCATTATCTGACTTGGTCTTCCCACATCCCTGTAAAATTGGACGGAGAGAATTGAACTTCATCAAGAAGTCCTCAATGGTGGAAAAACTGTCAGTAGACAAGGATGTCAACTCTGCATCAAGCTGAAGTGCCTTGAAGTCATTACTATGCCAAACAAATCTGCAAACTTGTTCCATATAGCCCGAGGAGTGTTTAAATTCTCCAAGTAAAATAGGAGACTGTCAGAAAATTCAGTGCCAGTAAGCCCATGGCTTCATCCATTTTATTTTTGTGCTGAAGAGCCTCAAAAGGATGCTGCAGAATAGGTTGGTTCTCATCTAGACATGACCATAAGTTGCATGAGATAAGCAGCCTAGTCATGTGAGCTTTCCAGGTGTGGTAGTTATGTGGTGTTAGTCAGGACATTGAAGTGTCCGACATTGAGAGAAGAAGACGGAAGGAGAAGGGTCTTTCTGAAGTAAAGTGCAGAAAGGAAAATGCACCCCCCCACAATGTATAATACTATCCTCCCGTACACCATAAAATACTAAGAGAGCACAAAAAATGAGAAAAAAAACCTAAGTTCCAGAGGCAGAATAGGAGCACAAATAAGGTGCAACTTTGACTGCAAAATATGGCAAGCAAATGGCAAAATCAAGAAATGAAAAATGCATGAGAGTGACAGGCTCTGAAAGAGCTTTCCAATGATATAAAGAAGTCAGAAATCTGAGTCCGTATGAGCCCTGTAGGACAAAAAAGGCATAGGTACCCCCAAAAACCAAGCTCCCTGGAAAAAAACCAGTCACGGGAAAAAAATTGACGTTCAAATGACCGTCACTGTCCTTGTGAAAAAATTTGACGCTTGTCATACCTTTCGCTGGAAAAATGGGAATCTGCTAAAAAAATTGGGAATCTGCTGGAAAAAAAATTATGGCCGGTGACGTCAGCGTGACATCACCCGTTGAGCTATCCGATGTACCCCGGTGGCTGGTGGTGGTGATAGCTAGCTGACCGCTGGCAGAGGAGGAGGTGCAGTGGCCGGTGAGCAGCGCGAAGGCCAGTGAGTAGTGCGGTGGGCAGCGTGGTGACCAGAGGGCGGCGCGCCGGCTGGGGCTGGGTCGGGGTGGTGCACTCCAGTTGCGCTCTGACAGAGCCTCCTGAAGCCCTAAAAATTGCTTTTTCAAGCATTTTTTTTTAAATTCTTGAAACTTGTGTTGTACGACCTAGGAGGGAGAAAATTTTCCTCTGGGGTCACTGTGACCAAAACCAGTGAACTTTATATGTATTTTGACTCTCCCGGGCCTTCTGAATGCAATGGCAGAGTCTGTTTTGGCTCAAAGTGCTCCAAAAAATAGTGCCTCCTCCAAAATGAAGAAAAAAACCCAGAGAAGTTGTGGCTTTTGACTGCGACTCATGACTTCAAAGAACCTCAAACCAGGTAGCAACAGGGAAGCTCTAATACCATGTAGGATTTGACAAATGCAAATCCACAGAACTTGAATACACCTGGATGCAAATAACATGTTACAAAGAAGAAGCACGAGAAAGAAAAAGTAGAACTTAGAGATGCTTGAAAGAAGAGTCAAAATATTATTCCCTAAGTTGTGAAAGAAACATTACAAAGTTTAGCCTATAAAGGTGGACAAACCCTAAACAGAAAAACTAGATTGCGCAATATAATTAATATAAAATATTAATTATATGCACCTAAGAGATAGCTTAAGTGAAAAAAGAGTAATGAAACTACCTAATTACTCTAACAAAATGTTTTTTCCTCTTGGGATATAGGTTTTTCTTTGTTTAGCCTATGTGGAAAGGGTGGATTTATTGGAGTGTGGACAGTGGTTCTGCTGGGTATATTAGTTGGTTGGCTGGTATTTGGCAGTGTGGCTTCTGGAAGTAGTGTTGTAGGAGTGTCTGCAACTTTTGTGATAATAGGATATTCAGGTGTAGGCAGAGTGGTACCAGACCTCAAATGGATATCATCTATCTCTAGTGAATAGGTAGGGCACTACTGAGTGTCAGTAGTATACGTTTGCTGCTGCTGCTATTTGTATTTTGGATTTGGCTAAGGTTGAGCAGGAAATTGGGTTGGCTTTGGATTAGCATTAGTTGCTGTAGGAGGTGGCATTATTGCAGGTGGTTGCATTGGAGGTGGTAATTGTGGACGGCTAGAATTTTGGTTAGGCCACTATGGAGGCCCCCTCCATTGATTATTTTGGTGCCAATTTCCTTGCGATGGTTGCCATTGATTCTGCTGATTAGGCCACTGGTTATTTTGTTGGTTAGGCCACTGGTTATTTTGCTGGTTTTGCCACTGGGGTTGAGAGTACTGAGAAGTGTTCTGATAACTTTGGTTTTGCCACTAATTATTGTTAGAATTTGAAAATTGTAGAGGATCTTGTGGCATACCTTGTCGTGAAGCCCATGGTCGACGTTGAGCAACAAAGAACACTTGATCATTATCTCCATCTATCTTCATGTAGTCAATTGGCAAATGTTGATTTTCCAGGTTTGCTACCAGCTTACATCTGTAGTCTTTCTTTTGTTTGCGGCAGTGTGGACAGTACTCAGCCAATTGTGATTCAGCTTTTGCATGCTTCTTCTTGGCAGTCATGGTGTCAAGATGTCTAGCTACATCATTGATGATGTCTTGCTTGAAATCCGTGAGCAAATTAGATATCTCCAGCTTTGAAATGCCTGAACTAATCCCTTTTGTGACTATGGACTAGTATCCTCTGCCTTTCTTCACAGTTGACCTTGAGTAGTTGAGACAGATTTTCTTGAGGTCATCCCAAGAGGATTGGGATATATCTCCACCAGCCATCAATTCTAATGCTTCTAGACAATTATCGTTTACCCCTCTTAAGAAGACTAGTTTCTGCGAATCCTCTGCCAGAACATGCTGGGGGTTCTTCTACATTATGTACAAGAAACATGAAACATAGTCCTCTAATGTTTCATCCTCATTTTGCGACATCCTAAAGATATCACCTCCTTTTGGGTCACTCCCCTTGCAATAATCTTTGTATTTCTACAGAAATAATGTCTACATCTCATCCTAGGTACCTGCTGCATTGGCTCCTAAGCCCATGAACCATCGTAAGGCTGACTCTTTCAGTATTGTAGGAAACAACTTGAGCTTATGGGCATCGGTATTATAGTCAAAGCTTTGACAAAGTATGTCGAACTCAAACAAGAAAGTGTCAAGATCCTCTGTTATAAGACCATAAAACTTTGGAAGAGCAGCTGTAGGTATATTTTTGAGATTAACATTGTTTATAAGGCTCGGGAGAGGAAATGGGAATGTAGGTTGTGCCATTACTAGGGGTATTTGATTATGGGGTTGCTGCTGGAAAGGAGCATTAGCTAAAAGATTGTTAACAACAGGTGGATTTGGGCCAAAATTATCTAGAAAGCTGGCCAAGACTTCAGCAAAAGGCCGAAGATCGCTTATATCAAATGGTTCTGCTCTGGAGGAAGATGTTGCAAGAAAGTTGGGACTTGCGTCTTCAAAGGCTAACTCAACTTCTTCAACTTCCTCGTTCAAATTAGCAGACTCTTCTGGGAGGAATCTGCCATATTCATCTTGTTGCCTTTCTCTTCGATGCATGCAATTAAATTCTTCACGCTTGTGAAGCAATTTTTAGGAATACAAATCTAAAAACTAACTAGGAATAAAAAAAATGACTCAAAAATGTTCCTAGCTTGACACCATCCCTGACAGCGGTGCCAAAAATGAACCGCCTCACAATAGGTGTGGAATAATCATGATTAAGGCCTTTCTTAGGAATAGTGTATTCAATCTAAGGACTACTTCTCCCACTATGAGGTGCATTTAACTTGTCAACCTAGGGACATATACTTGAAATGGTCGGCATAGTATGTGCAATAGGTTGCTTAAAGAGTCATTATGCTTATGTTGCAGGAAGGTAAGAAATGCATAAAATAAACCTACACTCGTGCTTCAGGAAAAGAATACACTTATCTCCTGACTGAAATGAATGCTAGAAATTGCAAACTCTACTTAAAACTATACTTTCAACCCAGAACATCCATTATAACTATTCTTGCAGATGCTGCAGGAACATTCACAAAGTACAATGTTGCAGGAAGAAACTATAACTTCTATCTGAAATATTGGAAATACTGGAAATGCTGGAAGTAAATCTACTCTACTCTAATCTATTCCACCTCCCAAGTGGGCCCCCTTGGTTGGTTTCTACTAATCTACTAACACAGAACGTAAACCAAGAATCACTTTATTGTATTTCAAAAACTCATTACATAAGAACAATACATGAAACTTAAAATAACTTGCTGTAAGATATAACAGTTTTCTTCCAAAAAAAATTTCTCTCTAACTCTCTCTCTTTTTCTTAACTACAAACTATCGGTCCAATCCCTATAAATAGAGGATTGAACACTTATTACAAAACAGAAAAGAAACTATCTTGTTGAAAACATGCCAGAGAAGAAGATGGAAATGCAACAGCCCGCGGTGTGGGTAATAAAGTTTGGGTGACCATTTCAACATAATAAAGTGCAGAGGGAATATAGCAACACTACATTCCTGCATCCTAGAATAGTGGCTCCTCCATTGTAGCAGCCATGTCTCCTGGTGCTGTGATGATCACTCCGCCATATCTGGTCCTCAACAGTCTTCCTTGAACATTGTCGACCACTCTCCAGCCACTTCCTTCCCTGACAAGTTAGTTGTGATGCAAAAATATTCATGCAACAATCTTTATCAAATTAAATCTAGATATTAGAACATATATTCTGATGGTTATATGAAATACTGCACTATATGTATAATATTGGAAAAATATGTCACAAATATCTACCCATGGTTTATCAGTTCTAACTAGACTTTATCACAAGTTTTAACTGGCTAGGTTCACAAATGTCTTTACAGAAATTAGAATAGAGTATTTAAAATTATACAAAATAAAGGCAATAATTTGGCCTCATCACCCCTCTATCAATTTTAAGTGCTTCTCTGCTATCTTTCCTACTGAACTCACCATAGTAAGCTCAAAGACCAATTTACCATCCCTCTGTCACAGATCATGCAAGAGTTTAGGGCATATCCACAACACATTCTCATCCACTCCCTTGATTCTTGGTTCATTCTTTCATCGCTATCAACACCTACTATCTTTAAGGGCTACTAGCTCGTAGGTCTCTATTAGCCCTATTTTTTAGGGTTTTGCATTTCTTTTACAACCCTTCCACACAACCCCCTGAATACGTTTGTGATTTAGATACCATTTTAGAAAATACTTAATATTTTCTTGGTCTTGGTCTTCCAACTCATCCATACACCAACAAACCCTAACTGGGCCAAACTACTAGGAAATGAACCGGTCGTAGGTGTTTTCTCTAGAAATTCATCCAAATGGATTCAAGACACCTCCAGCTTGTAACCAAATCTCTATAAGGCTCTTCTTAGAAACACCAAATCATTGGATTTAACTATTCAATCCCCTCCTGCAAGTTAGCTTCATATGTTACTCTTGCTTCCTAACCGGGCTTTGAAGTAGCTCTCCTAGGGCAAGAGATTAAAATTCACTCCTGCAACTTCCAACTTCATAAAAAACAAAAAACTATATATAATGTCTCCATTTTAATTTCTCCAAGGGTCAGGTACTTGCCATGGTGGAAATATCAAAATTGAGCCATTTTACTATACAGAACCCTGTCTGATCCAGAGACTCAGAACCAGGGATAGAATTAATTCACAAGTGCAAAATCAAAACCAAAACTATAAACTACTTCTCACAAAACCATGAAAGAATGAAAAATTTCTATCTACAATGAAGGATTGGAAATTTCAATCCATTGAACTCTAGCACAACTCAAAACAAGAAACACACAGAGATCTTATAAAACTGTCAAGTTCTTTCTTCTTGGAAAATGTGTCCAAACCAATCCAACCATTTTACAATATTTTGGGACACCTTAAATATTTCACCTCTTTAAGTTACAACCAGATATTCCAACCATAACCACCTTAGGGAAACTTTCAACATTTTGTCCAAAATGTTGTCACGCAACATTAAAAAGTTAGAAAAGTTTCTCAAGCAACTTTTGACAACTTTTGCATTTTGCCTTCTTACATTGTTTTGACCCAAATTATGGGTACCAAATGACCCCTAAGCTATTCATAGACCTAATTACACTTGATTAATTCACCTTGTGCACTCTTTCTGCCATTTCTTACATTTTCCATATTTGGCTTACAACATGAATAGGGTCCTTGACACATTTTACCACAATCAAAACACAACAAAAACAAACTCAAGTAAAATATTCCTAAAAAAAAAATATTTATGCACATTCCATTTAAAAGGTCTTCCAAACCAAAACTAAGGGTTGATCAATCCTAACCCCTAGGTACTCCTACACCATCAAGCAAGATTTCAAGCATTCTAAGGTTTTTTCAAGGCAATATTCTCTAGGGATCATGATTCTTTCCCTATTTTAAGGCCAAGAAAAGGAGTCTAACATCAAGGAATAAGATCATAGTGAAAGCATCCATTTACATCTATTAAAGTCTTCAATTATTCAAGTCATCTTTCTTCTCTCTCAATCAAGCATTGTGGAAAATTGCAACATTCATTACACAAGGTTTTGTCTTTCATGATTTCCTTTTGGGTTTTTGGGTGAAGTAAAGCTATTGAATCAACACACTTGATCACATTAAAAGAAGCACTTGCATTTCCAAGGTATGATACACTTCATTTTTTAGATCTGGCCTCTTCTATTTGACAACATGCTTTCATTTACTTTATTTCATTTCAAGGTTGATTCCAAATAGGGGTTTGACCAAGGAAAACCCCTCTATACAACCTTCTTCCCCATTTTTTTGTGTGTAGGAACATGTGGCAAATGCATCTAGACTTAATATAGAAAGTACAAGATCTGCCAAAGAGACTATAATTGAATTTAGTAAAAAGCATTAGGAATAGGATAGCTAGGGTGACCTCTTCTGTCCAAATCTGCCTCAAACTGAAATCATAGGTGGGTACTATAAATTTTTTTTTTTTTCAAGTGCCTACAAGTTTCTACGTGTTCTCTGTTAGTCTATGTAATCTAAAACTTATAATTTTGGCTTATTTTTTCTTCTATCTTGCATCATTCAATCATATTCCTCTATATTTATTCATTTAATCATTATAGTGAAGGATCATTGCACCCCCTTAAGTCCTATTTGAGCCTAGTATATCATTTTCCTTCCAATGTGCAATAGGAAATAAGATCGATCTCCCTTACATTCCTTGATCCCATTTGTTTATTGTACATTTTAGTGATTCTGAGTTATAACATTTCCATTCTGATTTTGGCATCTAGATCTCATATATTACATTCTTAGATCTAATTTGGGTATTTCTCATTTTCATCATAGAATTTATTAATTCAGATTGGTGTTTGATATCTCATGTTGTTACTTTGTCCTTACTACTATTTATTAGTTACATCAACTAGATAATACGTTCTTGCATCTGATGGTGTTTGTTTTCCTTATTGGTATTCTTTCATATGATATCACGATAATTTCAATTTTTCTTGCTTCTTCTAAACCATTTTCAATACTTTTATCCATATTGCATGCAATTTTATAATAAGTTTTTTAACAAAATGTATGGAATATGATAATGACGAACCTAAAGATGACATTAGCATAAATACCCTTAATCCTTCTCCTAGGGTGTCTATTATCATAAGGATAGAGATCATGTTCCTAACAATCCCATATTTTTGAGACCTAGATCTTCTCCTCCCAAACCCACCTTAATTGATGAACTTAAGGAAGCTATTTTATCCACTTCTTTATATGAGTTAAAAAATTCCTCTTTTTATCAGTTTTTTTCATAATCTCAATGTTAAATATTTCCTTGAAGTTTCATCACCCAAAATAACATTAAGAAGACATGAAGGCTTTGATAAACCTTCTTCTTCCTCCCCACCTAAAGAAGATGAGAATAGTAATATGGATCCTAATCTCCCTAAATAGAACCATTCTCTTCTTATTCCTCCCTACACTACAAACTTTCATAAATCTCAATATGAATGTCCTTCTCCCTCTACATTAAAAGATAATTAAAATGTAGGTTATGGCATTACTTCTCAACAAGGTTATAGTGGACAAGGTCTTGGTATTGATGAGCAAGGTATAAAGGTTCCTATAGAACCTCCTACAAAAGTCACTATATGTGGTGTAGGATTTATATCTCAAGCTACCACTTTTCCTTATTCTTCCAATCCTAGTCATTCTTCGTTATCACAACAAAGACCTCCTTTAGGAATTATTTTACCAAAACTATCTATTGTTACACCTCCTATTGATGGTTGTTTGGCTTTGGCTAAGAGAATCTTTTGGAGACTCAAATATTATACAATTTTTTTTAAAAATATTTTCCAAAGAATCAAATACCTCATAATGGTTATTTTCATTGTCTTTTTCATCATAGAAATAAACATTCTCTTTATGATTGTATTGAATTTAGATAATTTGTTCATGATTTAGTAGATAGATCTCTTATTTCTTAACAACATATCTTATTCTCTTTCTTAATATAAAAAATAGACCTTATCATTCCTCTTTCCTATTATGTTGTTCTCCATCATGTAAACTTCATATCTTAATTCACTAGGGACTCTTTGTTTTACATGATGTTCATTGTCGAGAACATAATAGGTTATTTCCCTTGTTCTTCCACTTGAGGGGAAAGGTTTTTATATCTTATTCATTCTCCTTCAAAAGGATCCATTATCTCTTTTTTGCTTAAATATTTTATACTATGATGTCCTTCAATGTATGAACTTGTTAGTTGAGGATATTTCTCTTTAAGGGATTGTTATCCTTGTTTATGACCTCTTCCTTTCTTAGAAGCGTATATCTCTTGTAATTGATTTTTCTACTAATTATATTTAATGTGACATCCTTTCCATTTCTCTTTTCAATTTCTCCTCCTTTCATAGGACCCACTTTTCTCTTTGTGAAATTTCATCTTTTATAATGGTAAATTCTTTGTAGGGTGAAATAGTTTGTTTTATGGAAGGAATTTTCAACTTTGTTAACACTCTTTTTCATGCCTCAAAAAGCATTTCTATTATAAATGATCTTTCACTTAGGGAATGTATGGTGTCCATCCTTTCCAAAAGACCCATTGTCTCTTTATTATTTATATCAATTCTAATGTGATGTCCTTCCTTGCATGTACTTTTTTTATTCTAAGATCTTTCTCTTTTATGAGGATTTATATCATTGTTTATAATAATTCCTTGCTTTGAAGTGTTTATCTACTACAATTTATCATTACCTTAGTATGCATAATGTGTTGTATTTTCTCTTACCTTTACCTTCCCTTTCTCTAAGGATCTACTTTCCTTCGTGGAGTGGTGTTTTTTTATCATGTGACAATCTTTTTCTTATATGGAATTTTTTTTATATTCAGGGTTCTCTCTTATGCAAGAGGTGTGTATCCTTGATCACAACCTCTTCCTTATTTGTAAAAAAATGTTCATCCTAAAGTGTATCATCCTTCATCAATAATTCATTTTTCACCTAGCAATAGGGGGATAAAAGGGTACATTCTTGTTCTCCTCCCCTCTTTTCCTTGAAGATGTTATCTTTGTTCAAGAACTCTTCAAGGTAGATGTCTTGTAACACATATCTCTTCCTTTTAAGGGTCTCTTCCCACTTGTTGATATTCTTTCACAATTATCTATTCCTTTTCTATCAATAGTCTTTCCTCTTTGCTAAGGTTAGGGAATACATTGTTTTTTAAGGATATCTTCTTGTTCTTGGAAGTAGGTATCCTTGTTCTATTTTCCTTATGATTCCATCATATTTCTATGTCTCCATCATAAGGAGAGGGGCATATATATGGACTCCTTTTACATTATGCAAACTTATTAATGGATCCCTAAGACTGATCCCAATCATTGATCCCTAAGGAGACCATGATTTTCTTAGGACTGATCATTTTTTATTGATCCTCAAATTGATTATTTTTATTGATCCTTAGACTGATCACTTTTTTGGATCTATGCGGAGACTATGCTTTCCATAGGAATAATCCTCTTTTTACAAATTCCCTAAGGAGACAATGCTTTCCTTAGGATAATCCGCCTTGTGAGAAAAGTTTTCAAGGTAGACTTAACTAGCATAACACAGCTTGCTATACCATCAATTTCCTATACTATTGGATTCATGGTATTTCTCTCTCTTTCTGTGCTTATAGCTTTTCTAGTGGGTTAGATCATATAATTCTATCTCATCCTTGGTGTACACTCTTGTCCTTTCCATGTGACCATTTTTTCTCTTTCAATAACTTTATGAATGTTATACTAGTGGTTGGGACATTTTCTTGATTGAGGTCTCTTCAACTAGTTGATTTGGAGTTTTGCTTTTATTAATAACCCATTTTTTTTGTCTTTTGTCAATTGTTGGCTTTTTTTTTTGTTTTTTTTTTTGTGCCCATGTGTGTTGTTTTCTAAGTTGAGATCCTTCATTTGGGGGTTTATGTCCTTAAACTTAGTGATGTATTATCTCTTTGCAATTTTCACAAGATAATTTCTCTCTCTTTATTGTCTTTCTCATTTCCTTTATCATGAGCATGAGGTAATCTCATCCTCCCTCTAAAGTGGGGGCTAAATGTACTGTCGTAAATTATAAACACCTTATGGGTGTGTATAATTTCATGATTATTTAGCACCTACCGTAGTGTGTTTCTATTTTAACATGGATAATGAGACTTCATATTGTACTTAATCAGCACCTAAATTCAAATATGAGTCCTTTGTTAATTTAATTTTATCCAAAATCAATGTGAGCCCTTATTTCTAAGTGTGCTCCTTTATTTTTATCCTTCAATCATTTATTTCCAATGATGGACCCTATGTTACCATTTGTGGCCTTTTCTCTTCTTCCTGATCCCAAAATCAGCTATACCTCATAATCTGACATCCTCTCATTATGAAAGATCTATAATCTGAATTTTTTGCTTGATTGGCAAGAAGAGGATGACCAAGGTTTCCTCTTCCTTGATGTTTGGCCCCAAATTTGAATTGGGAGCTCATATTTTAGTTTTAGCGAGATTTCTATACTTGTTTCATCTTCCTTCAAATTTTAACCTCTAAAATGTTGTGAGAGGTATAAAGAAACCTATCTCTCCTTGTTTGGATAAATAGAGAAGCAATAAAAATCACAAGGCAAGTTGGAATTCAAGAGCTCTCCTACTATTTCACATCCAAGAATTCTCAAGCAATATTTCAAGCATTCTAAGATGTTTTCAAGGTAATATTCTCCATGGATCTAGCTTATTTCCCTTAATAAAGACGAAGGGAGTCCAACATAAAGTAAGAAGATCATAGTGCAAGCATACATTTTACATCTATTTAAGTCTTGAATTCTCCAACTCATCTTTCTTATTTTCTCTCAATCAAGCATCGTGGAAAACTAAAACATCCACAATAAAAGGTTTTGTCTTTGGTGATTTTCTTTTGTTTTTTTGGGTGAAGTAAAATCTAATGCATCATTGTACTTGATCACATTCAAAGGATCATTTGGATTTCCAAGGTATGATATACTTCATTTTTTAGATCTAGCCTCTGTTATATGACATCACACTTTCATTTAATTTATTTAATTTCAAGGTTGATTCCAAACAGGCGTTTGACCAAGGAAAACCCCTCTATACAACCTTCTTCCCCATTTTATTTTGTGTGTGTAGGAACAGGTGGCAAATGCACTGAGACTTAATCCAAAAATTATAAGATATGACAAAGAGACTGCAACTAAATTCAGTAAAAAGAATTGGGAACAAGATGACCAAGGTAAACTCTTCCTAGGAATAGGAAAACCAGGGTAATCTCTTCTCTACAAATAATCCTCAAACTAAAATCACAAGTTGGTACTATCATTTGGTTTTTGTTTCTGTTAACCAAATTTTTACATGCGGGATAGAAGTCATAACATTTAAAAAAATTTGCATAAAGAAACATCTCTTTGACATTACTGTTCAGCCAATGCAAATGAAATACATTGCTATTACATTCATATTATCAGACAATTTTTGTACTCTAAGTTTTGATTAAATTCACAATTTCAAATTTATAAACGATCATTACATTGTGCATTCATACTAAATGTATTAGACAAGTGTTCCTTCAAGGTTACATCTTGCATACAGAAACTTAGAGGACATATGCAGAAAAGAAAGTAAGAGTAAGGCATGATGAAGTCTAGGGGTCTATGTATTTCCTTTAAGAGGTCTTCTAGTCTCTGGAGTTGGTCATCTGCATCATCTAAAGTCTTCATGTCTTGGTTGTCTTGGTCTTGTCTTTGTCTGTCCTCCATCCTAGGTCTTATGTTGTTCCTGTTTCCTGCAATCATCATGGAAGAAAAGATGTTAGATCCAATTGGATCTAAGCAATACATAAAGGCCTAAAAGACACCATGCATTAGTCAAACTCCCTGAACTAAATATTTACTGATGATATCAATATGATAGAAAGATATGCATTTGTATTGACGAAATAATAATATCAGAAAAACATATCTTTATGAAAATCCTATGCTATATTTGAGAGATGCAATGAGTGTCATGAGCCCGTGCTCGAACTTCACAAATATGCATTATTAAAGAATAAAAGAATGCTAGATGTTCAATGTACAGGAAAGAGAAGAGATGATCAAATACAGATTTCAAACACTATTGATACTGATATGCAGAAATATGAGCAAGATTTAGTGCAGTCAAAAGATCACATAATGCTTATGAAGATGCAGTTTAAAAAAATGCATATGTAAGAGTAAAAAGAAAATAACAGGGTTATTGTCATCAACAAATTATGCATGTTTGGTGAATCAAGCAATAGTGTTGTTGGGAAACATATTATGCATATTCATGGTAAAGAGTGTTGTACGCATATGTAAATGCTATTACTAATTCTGTTATTCATGTTGGAATGACACTATGGAATCAAAAATGTATATGCATATGTAACAGAACTGTGCAAATGAAAAGAGAATGTGCATGTCAAATGGCTGTGACCTCTGTTCTTTTTATTGTAGACATCCAGTGGCTTGTTTTCAACATAATAGCCCACTTTTGTAAAAAAGAAAAAAAAAAAAAAACTACACTGCATACAGCTCATTTATCAAACAACATGGCAACTTGCATATGTTCAGATGTACATAATAAGCCATTTGGGTATCCAGTATTTGTTTCATTCAACAATGACATTGCATATCAAGAGCAATAAAGATTTATGCAAATGTAAGATAGAATCGGTCATAACAACATTGTGTTGGTGTGTTGAACTAGCAGTATTATGCATCCATCAGAGAAAATGATGTTGTTATTGATACAGCTTTCATGCTTGGAAAACAAACTGAAAGTTCAGTGCATGCAACTTTCTATTCAACAGATACAGAATGCATAAAAGAAGACAGAAAAAATCACAAAGGAAGTAAGAGTTACTAATCTAGAGCAAACTGTCATAGCATGCGGGTGAAGACTAGTTGAAGTGCAAATGGCATACAAAGTCCCAGTGGAGTCCAACTTCATGTTCAGACAGAATGCAGAGTTCTCAGTGCCATATATTATGGCAGATTCAATTTCATGGCATCTTCAAACTGGTGGTGAGAGCCCAAGTTTAAACGATGCAAGGATAGTGCCATATCATATGGCATGCAGAAAGATACAAAAGGAGAGCCCACAAATGGAGCCCGAGTTCCATAATAGAGCCTGAGTAAGTGCTTGAAGTGATGATTATTGGTAAATACAATTTCAATTTCAAATCGATGACAAATACAGATGAGGCCAGAACAAATGCACTAAAACACTCTATGAAATGCTCTGTCTCAACCTCAATTTCTTTAAATGACTTTAACACACATTGTTGACTGATACTCAACTGAAAAAATTGCATGAATTTCTGTCACAAGGAGCTGTAATTTCACTTCCCATACGATGGGATTCTCTTGAATGGCTTGAGCATGGCCTCATTTGTTCTATCACCAACCTGGTTACCAAAATTTTTTATGAATAAATGGGAGTTCTTGGATGACTTTAGTTGTCTCTGGTTCACCTGGGCGCTGTTATAAAAAATGAGATTTTGGAGTAGCGGAAGAATTAGAATTTCTGATATAAAGATGGGAATTAACAGTATTACACTGAAAATAAGTATCACATTTCAGATTTTGAAAAGAAGAAATACCCAATTGCCCATTAGTAGTATTGGCTAGAGAGAAAATGGGTGCATGAGGGTTGAGCTTTGACTTCTCAGTTAAAGTCGGCAATAGAGATAAACATTTTATAAAAGAGATGGCTTTGTTCTAATTCACGGGTCACAAACAAAAGACTCCAAATATCAAGTAGAGCTCACTAACAGACAGAGCCTGAGCTCTTCTAATTCAAAATATTATAAAAGATGAAGAGTTCCAATTCAACATATTGTGCCATGCAGAATCCAAGAGGAGTTGACTCCAGTTAAAGAGGGCACGCAGGATAAGAGGAACTTAAAGTCATTGTTTTAAAACAGTCAACACAAAGAGTAAAAAACTCCAGCAACACTTCAGATACCAAACAAAGAGACTCCAGATTGCATGATGAAAAGTAGGGAAGTCAAGCAAATAGTAAGAACTTGCAGAAATCTCCAGTATGGTGGTGCCCAGCAACAGGAAACCCTAACTTCTTTTCCCAAAATGCAGATTGTGCAAAATGAAATGGCCAAAAGACCTATGTCGAAATGTGCTAATTTTTGGAATTCATAGTACTATGGAGGATTTAGTGGCTGAAAGCTCATACAAATGCCATGACAGCTACTTAGCTGATGGATACATTGATATTTTGTTGGAGATTGTCTATTGTTTAGAAATGGGTCATGTTGACCATATTATGGTGTCGGCTATACTTTGGAGTTTGTAGTTTTTTATGCAAATATAGTCGGGGTTCATGTTGTGGGTTAGGATTTTGAATAGGTTGGTAATATTATTGTAAAGATATAGTTTAAAGATGCCAACATTAGGTGAGTTCGTTTTTGAAATTTGAGTTTAAGGCTAAGTTTAGGCATGTATTATGCCTTAAATTTAGGGTTTTTAGAGGGATCATGGAGAGATTTTTATTAAAGCTATATTATGGGCATCAATTGGGCCTAATTTTTAGGGGTTCTATCTTTCTGTTTGAGAGAAACTTTTGGAGGGAGATCTTATTTTCGAGATTAGCCTTAAGGGCTATATAACTGAGCTTGTACTTCATAGTTAAGGGTTCATAATTTAGAAAAGAGGTGCTTTGAGTGAACTGTTTGTTCTTGTAGACCTTTTTTATGCATTTTGTATCCATTTTAGAGTCAAAATTGGTGGAGAATCAGCTTAGTGAATTTTTACTATTCCTATAGCTGTGTTTCTTTCTTTTTTGTATCCTTCGAGTTGCAGATATTGGAGAAAAGGCTCAAAGTGAACTCATTGTTCCTTGATGCCTTAGATTCCTATTTTTAATCACATTCTAATAGATTTTGGCAAAGAATAAAGCAGATGTTTTGGCTCATACATATGGAGTTTTGATTATATGATCCTATTTCATCTTTCTTTGCAAGTGTTGTTTTCATTGTTATCCAAGAGAAGTGAGTGTGTCTAAATTCCTTCTTAAGGTGATCAGTTATTTAAAACCTTGTATGGAAAATGTATGTTGTGGACTATCTGAGCTATTTGTGGTTTAACCCTGGTTCTGGTGTGCTATCAACAAGATTCAGACCTTAAAGAGGTCACATTTTGCATATCTGGTGGATCTGTGAAGGAAAGTCTATAGTTTCAAAAGGAGAAATGTTGGTATGTTTCAAATTATTTTATCTTATGATTTCCAGCCTTTCAGATGAATAAAGATGTCATGTTATCAAGGAGGATATGCTTATCCAGATGGTCATTTTTCAAATTTTCCATCATTTCAAGAAAATTCTGTTCAAGAGAATCATTTTCAGTCTTATCAAGGTCAGCAATCCCAATATGATTTTCATCATCCTACAAATGATAATGTGTCACAAAATAGAGATACTACAAGTATGTTGCAGAATATGCTTATGCAGATTGAGGATAATAAAAGGCAGCAAGAATCTGAATTCCAACAAGAGCTGGACAAGCAACTAGAAGAGCATGCTTATCAAGCCCATATTCAACAACAGCTAGCATTGGCTCAACAAGATCAGGGTCATCAAAGGTATCTTGTAGAGAAATACAAGAGAAATGAAGCCAAGCTTGCAGGAGGGTTAGAAGAACAAAAGAAGGTTCATGAAGGAGAATTCAAAGCTCAGAAGGATGCTTATGAAAAGCTGATAGTTGCCATGTTTAATTGTGGTCATGAATTTCAGTTAGAAAAAGAAAAGGAATTGAAAGCTCATCAAGAGTTTCATGAGAGATTTCAAGAGGAGAAAGAAAAAGAGCTACTGGATCTCAAGAAAAATATAGGATGCCTGGCTTCTACAGCTGATACATACAAGAGAGGTTTTCAACTTCAAATTGAGAAGTGTCTTCATCTTGAAGAAGACAGGGAGACCATTGAACAGGAGGTTACTGATTTAAAGAAAAATCTTTCTGAACAACATGAGACAAAGAAGATTGCAGCAAATCATGATAATGGTGTTAATAAGAGCATACTTCTCCTACAAAAGAATAAGGAAGAAGAAGAAGAAGATCAATTTTGGGATGAGATGGAGCAATTTTTCTTTCATCTTGATGTCAAGCCCGCACTTCTAGAAGGTACCTACAGGCTACGGGAGGAGATTATTTCCAGCCAGCATGATGGGAAAATCAATCAGACTGAAGAAATTTCTCAGGAACCTGAGTCTATCAAGGAGATGTTCAAGTTCACTATCTCTCATGGCTGTCCTATTAGACATTTGGCCAGGATCAATGTTATAAAAAAAGATCAAGTTGTGCCAGCACCTCTGCATCATGAAACTGAGGAGGAATTCAATCAACTTGCTGTCCCATATGATCAAGTAAGTAAAGTCCTATTGCTGATTGTTGATTCTCTTCA
>MU224304.1:978458-1008898 GCA_018584345.1 Thuja plicata
TCCTATTTCATCTTTCTTTGCAAGTGTTGTTTTCATTGTTATCCAAGAGAAGTGAGTGTGTCTAAATTCCTTCTTAAGGTGATCAGTTATTTAAAACCTTGTATGGAAAATGTATGTTGTGGACTATTTGAGCTATTTGTGGTTTAACCCTAGTAGTAAAGTCTGTTAGCCTCTATGTTGATTAGAGATTTGAAGGGTCAAGCTTTTGATATGTGAGTTGAAGTTACTGTTTTGTCTTTTCATCAAAAGTCTGAATTCATTCTTGGTGTATCACCCCATTTCCCATTTAGTTTTAAAACTTTCTCCCTTTTCTATATACAAATTGCAAATCAGGAAAGTGATATTCCATATTTTATAGGAACCGGCCTAGAATCCGGAGATTCCTCTTCATTCATAGTCTACCCACAGCTAGGAGAGGTTTCCATTGTTAGGATGGAATTGTCGTGTAACCCTAATGCCTAAGTTAGGGTGACAATTCTAAGCCTGAACAGTTTCAACTACCTACAGGTTTCTGTCTTTTCTCTGTGAGTCTATGTAATCCGAATCTTGTTATTTTGTCTTATTTTTTTCTCTATCTTGCATAACTCAATCATTTTCCTTTGTATTTACTCATTTAATCACTATAACTAAGGATCATTGCACTTTCTTAGTTCTTAAGTCCTACTTGAGCCTAGTGTGTCATTTTCCTTCCAATGTTCAATAGGAAATAGGATCAATCTCCCTTACATTTGTTAGAATAACTGAGAGGGGGGGTGAATCAGTGGCCTAAAAAATATTCCAATAAATCAACCCAAAAAATTAGTACCACAATATTAAGCCTCTAGTTATCTTCAGTCCTACAAGATGAATGCCTTTAAACAATCTCAACAAATAACTATAGCTCAGAGTTCATTGTTAAACCTTATTCTTACTGTTTACCGATTAGAAGTCTTTCATTTACCAAAACACACTAAATTTTTGAGTGTATACCAATCAATCCAGATTAGTTATGTGTAATACAAAACACTAAAGTAATGACTCATAAACACATTGACCTGTGAAATTTTAACCTGGAAACCCTGTTAAGGGAAAAACTATTTGGGACTGGTAACCCAAATTTTTCACTCTTCTGAAGTGATCTCGGTGAAGAGCCAACCCTATTAAAGGTTAAAAACACACTGTTAGGTGTGACCTTGTTAGAGGATTTAAATAGAATAGTTTGTCACTTGATATCGGGCATCTCTATGCTACCTTTTATGACCAAACCCAGTGTAGTTTGTCAAATGGTATTTGGCATCTCATGCTATCTTCATGACCAAACTTTTTTATACTCCTTGGGATGTATCTCAATATAGAAAGGATATTTAAGTCCTACTCAGTTAAGAGACTTTATGATTGAATGGTTAAACTGAAATAGTAAATGATCTGTTCACATATACAACTATACTTTGCTGATTTTTACATCTATTATAAGCTCGTAATACCTTTCTGATCAATGTATATTTTCAATACCTTTGCTCCACTTCTTTCTTCTCGGTGATGTCATGCTTCTTTGTTTCTTAGTGTCCGCAGATTAGCTTTGTTCTTCAGTTTGATTGATCAGGATTGTATGAAGTTTTTCTTCACCAGTTTCTCTCTAACATCTTCTTCTCTATTCACCCCTTATTCATAATAAATTATCTTGTCTCTTTATAGACATGATTTCACCATTTCTCAGTCTTGAGTTTCTTGTTCTTGGCATGATCCGCAATTTTAGCCAAACTTTCTTTAAAGCTTTACTTCAGTTTTATCCTGTAGATTTCTCTTTGACAACTGGAATAAAACAACTTTAAATATTTCTCTTATCTCTAGCTTTAACTTGTCTATGAAAAAAATATTAATAACTAGTTAAATCCTTCTTTAGCTTTTGCCAGCTAAGTCTTTTGTCATTTCTAAACTTCAGTGCCTTTCGGTGTTTTAACTCTTTGTTAGCTTCGGTCAACACTTCAGTTTTCCTTGGGTATCTCCTTCGGGGTTGTTTGTTCGTCGGGCATCACTATGAAGTTCTTCTCATTGGTAATGCTTTTAATTCTTCTCATTGGTAATGCTTTTAATTCTTCTCATTGGTAATGCTTGTTGGGTTTCTTGCTCAAGCATCACTGTGACTTTACTCTCAGGTTTCTCTGTCTATCGGGGTGCACTACCCATTGGTGTTTGTAGTCACTTAGTGAATACTGATCTTTTATGCATTACTGAAAGCATAATATTTATCTTTCAGATTCTCTAAAGTCCTTGACACTTTGAATATGACCAATTAGATTATATCAAGTTGACATCAATGAAAATACAATACATTAACTGATTTAATGTCTTGCATTAACCTTTTGTAGCTTGGTGATCATCAACTTAACATCTTCACACAATCAACCAGTTATAGTTCATCAATCTCTCCCTTTGGAATTGATGGAAACACACTACATTATCACACTATATTATTACTAATACAATATGAAATATAATAGTTTTAGTTCATCATTCTACCAATTTTATTGGTTTATAACCAATACAAATATCTGGCTCTCGGTAAGCTCATATAGCTTAGATTTGTTTCTTGCAAAGCGCTTTCTTCAATCTTCAATCCCTTCACTGGATAGATGTAGCAACTTATGATTCTTTCTTTGATGTTGTATATTCTTTTGATTTTTCCTCTCCTTGATCATCTCTTTTTCTTTTGACAACAATAAGTCATTTTTTCCTTTTGATATTTCTCTCTCTTACAAGTTACATTTGATATCTTCTCTCCCTTGTGATAGTTATTATGGATATTTCATATGTAATATCTCCCTTTGGATAATGATTATCTCTCCCTTTGAATTCTTAGGAACTTCTCTCCACAGATAATAATAATCTCTCCCTTTGACAACAATGCCAAAGTAAACTTGATTATGCCAAAGTTATATCCTTTCATTTTTTAATAATATACTCCTTGAATTTCCCAATCTATCAGCAATAAAGTGACTCTAGTGTTCAGTGTAGATATGTACCTTGTTGTGTATTGATGTATCTTTGTAGTCCATCTCAGTGCTTGCATCAACATGAATGATCTTCTGATTATGTGTAGGCTGATGCAGCCTCTTAGTTATCTTACTGACCAATAGACAAGGGTCGGACCCCTAGTTTTTTTCTTAGGTACTCAAATGTATCTTAAGGCAATAGATTTGTGAATATATCAGCTAATTATTCCTTTGACTGAACATATTCTAGTATCACCTCTTTCTCTTGCACTTGTTCTCTTAAGTAATGATACTTGATAGCAATATGCTTAGTCTTAGCATGCATGACAGGATTTTAGGAAATGTTGATTGCACTGGTATTATCACAATAGATAATCATTGGTTCAAGAATATTCATATTCATACCTTCCAATAACTGTTTGATCCATGCAATTTTAGAGTAGTTTGTAGCAGTAGCCACATATTGTAATTCTGCAGTAGACTGTGAGATGCATCCTTGCTTCTTGCTGATCCATGTGACAAGTCTGTCACCCATGAAGAATGCTCCTCCAATTGTACTTTTTTAGTCATTTAAGTTTCTAGCCCACTCAACATCTATATAGACTTGAAGCTCAAATTTTCCTTCTCTTTTATACCATAAGCCATAGTCCTCGGTGTTCTTTAGATATCTCAAAATTCTCTTAACAACAGTCATGTGTGATTCTTTGGGATTAGCAGAGAATCTTGCAATTATTCCAACTGCATGTGCTATATCTAGTATAGTATGAACAACATACATTAGTTCATCAATCATTGATCTATACAAGGTCTGATTTACCTCATTTGATTTGTTTTATTTTGTCAGCTTACATCTGGTTTCCATAGGTGTTCCAACTGGCTTGGAATCTTCTATTTTGAATATCTGCAACACTTCCTTGATGTATTTGGATTGAGTCATATATATGTCTGCATCTTGTTGAAGAATCCATAGACCAAGAAAGAATTTGATCTCCCCAAACATAGACATCTCAAATTATTTTCTCATTTCATTAGCAAATGATTTACATAACATTCACTATCCCCAAATATGATATCATCAACGAATATTTCAGTAATCAGAATATTTCCATCAGTATCTTCTTTTAAATACAAATATGTGTTTTCACTTGTTCTTACAAATTCAATGCTTATGAGATAGGAGTGAAGTATTTCATACCAGGGTCTAAGTGCTTGTTTCAATCCATACAAGGCTTTGTGTAGTCTACATACCATGTTTCTCTTGTCTGGATCAACAAACCCTTCTGGTTGTTTAATGTATACTTCTTCTTCCAGTATTCCATTTAGGAATGCAAATTTGACATCCATCTGGTATACCTTGAATCCTTTGAATGAAGTATAAGAAATTAAAATTTTTGCTCCTTCTAGTCTAGAAATAGGTACAAAGGTTTCACCATAATCAATACCTTCTTCTTGTGCATACCCCTTGCATACTAATCTTTCTTTATTCCTTGTGACTTCTCCATTCTTATTCAACTTGTTTCTAAATATCCATTTGGTTTTGATGATATTCTTGTCATCTGGTCTCGGTACTAATGTCCATGTACTATTCTTCTCAATCTTTTCTATCTCTTCATTCATAGCACTCACCCATTCTTCATTTTCAAGTGCAGTATTAACAGATTTAGGCTCAAAATCACAAAGTAAACATCTAGTGTTTAGAGACTTACTTCTTGTTCTCATGATCATTCCAGCCTTCTTGTCTCCTATGATATGATTCTGTGGATGATGTCTTCTGACATACTTGGCAAGTTTCGGTTCATCTCTTTGTCCATCATTTTGATCATCATCATGACGTTCATTCTGATCTTCATCACTCGGAACATCATTTTGAGGATTTTCCTGATTTTTGATAATTGCAGCCTGATGCTCAGGTGCAATGTTATGTTGCTTAGGAGTGATACACTGTTGCTCGGGTAGAGTGTCAGGTTCTTCAGTGTAAACAAACCTATTTTAGTCTTATGGTTATCTTTTTCTTTCCTCATCATTTTTCTCTGCATATTCATCTATTCTGATATTTGCACTTTCAATGATCTTGTTAGAGGACTTGTTAAGACATTTATAAGTCTTTCTCTTGGTGGAATACCCTAGAAGGATACCTTCATCACTTTTGGATTCAAGCTTTCCATTTCTATCATCTTTCAAAATATAACATTGACTACCAAAGATTCAGAAGTAGCTTACATTGGGTGTGTAACCATACCAAAGCTCATAGGGTTTCTTTTTGATGTCTTTCTTCAATTATACTATGTTTAATGTGTAGACAACAGTCCTGATAATTTCCCTCCAGAAATTTTGAGTGATTCTTTTCTCTATCATCAGTGTTCTTGCACAATCAACAATGGATCTGTTTCTCCTTCCAGTAATCCCATTTTGCTGTGGTGTTTTAGGTGCAAAAACCTATCTTTTAATTCCATCCTCATTGCAATAGTTAGTGAATTTGTCATAAAAAAATTCCCCTCCTCTATCTGATTTCAAGCATTTCAATTCCTTACCACTTTTTTTTTCTACCATAACTTTATAACATTTAAACATCTTGAATGCTTCTGATTTTTATTTTAAGAACATAATTGTCATCATTCTAGAATAATCATCAACAAAGAGAATTAAATATCTATCACCATAGTAACTCTTTGTTCTCATGGGTCCACATAGATCAATATGGACTAATTCTAGAATAGCATTAGATGTATGGGATTTTCTCTTAAAACTAGACTTTGTCATCTTACCTTTTTGACAATTCTTACACATGATATTCTTGGGCTTTGACATGCTCGGTAAGCCTCTTACTTTCTTTTTATTGTTTATTTTAACCATGTCAAAATTTACACGACACAATCTCTTATTCCACAACCATATTTCTTTGTTTCTATCCATTAAACAAGTGGTGTTTATATCATCAAGATAGAATAGGTTACCTTTTGTCTGTTCACCAGTTCCGATCAACCTTCCTGATTCATTAAAGATCTTTGCCTTCTTATTCTCAAATGCTACTTGGTGACCTGTATTATTCATCTGTGAAACACTCAACAAATTATAATTAAGTCCTTTTACCCAGTAAGCATTTTCATGTCAACATTATAGTTCCTTTACCTTCAACTAGACAAGGTGTGTCATTGCCCATTCTTACTGATCAACCATTATAGTACTCAAAAGTTTCAAACTTTTGTTTATCACTGGTCATTTGGTGAGTGCAGCCACTATCTATAATCCAGACATCATTCTTACTAACCTTAGATATGAGTGCATTTTATACATACCTTTCTTATTCGTCTAAATCATCCTTCATGGCCACAAATACCATCTTAATGTCTTCATCAAATTCAGTGTCAGTATCTCCATCTCTATTCTCAACCAGGTAACAAGCTTTCTTCCCTTTATCTTTGTAGTCTCGGGTATCTCTTCTTTCAGATTGTGAGTTTCTTTAGTAATCTCTATTGTCACTTCTATCAAACTTCTTTTCATATGATCTATCATTACTTTTGTCATCTTTTCTTCTGTAAGGACATCTAGCAGCAAAGTGTCCAATCTCTTTACAATTAAAACATACAAGTGGTAATTTACCTTTGTATCTACCTTTTCCTCTCTGCAATCTTCTAGCCATTAGTGCTTCAATCTCATCAAGATCTTGGTCATCACTATCACTTTCACTATCATTTCTAATAGTGTGTTTATGACTTGACTTACTTATTTTCAAAGAAGATTTGAATGTAAAATCAATAGATGGTAAGACACTGTTATCAAAGTTATTCATCTCAAATTAAATCATTCTACCAACCAAACTATCTAGAGTAACATTATTGTTTGCAAATGCTCTCATTTCTTGTATAGCAGATACTCTAATAGCATATGCAGGCAGTAAGGTTCTTAGGATTTTACTTACCATTGTCTCTTCTTCAAGTATGTCTCCAACTCCTCGGATAGCATTGACTACTTCTTTTATTCTACAGCTGTATTGAGTGACATTTTCTCCTTCTCTCATTATTAGGTCATCAAATTTACCTCTTAGGCTTTCTACCTTAGCTCTTAGTACATTAGCATCTCCTCTATGTACCAGCTTCAATTTATCCCACATTTGCTTTATAGAAGTGCAGGTTTTGACATCTTCAAACTCAACATCGGAGAGTGAGGAAGCAAGTTATATCATCATGCAATAATGCTCATGCTTTTCTCTTAATTGATCAAGTGTGTGAGGTCCTGTAGGTAACACAAATTTAGTATCTAAGTATTGAACAATGTCATTTCCAATACCTGATAGGTGGAGTCTTATTCTGCTTTTCCATGATGCAAAGTTTTCCTTGTTCAACTTGGGCACATCTCATTTTCTCATCTTGTGATCTTTTGCTTGAGCTGTTAAACTCACTTTCTAAGCACACAAGCTCTGATACCAATTGTTAGAATAACTGAGAGGGGGGGGGGGTGAATCAGTGGCCTCAAAAATATTCCAATAAATCAACCCAAAAACTTAGTACCACAATATTAAGCCTCTATTTATCTTTAGTCTTACAAGATGAATTCCTTTAAACAATCTCAACAAATAACTAGTGCTCAGAGTTGATTGTTAAACCTTATTCTTACTATTTAGCGATTAACAGTCTTTCATTTACCAAAATACCATAATTTTCTTAGTGTATACCAATCAATCCAGATTAGTTATGTGTAATGAAAAACATTAAAGCAATGACTCATAAACACATTGACACGTGAATTTTTAATGTGGAAACCTTGTTAAGGGAAAAACCACTTGGGACCGGTAACCCAAAATTTTCACTCTTCCGAAGTGAGCTCGCTGAAGATCCAACCCTGTTAAATGTTACAAACACACTGTTAGGTGTGACCTTGTTAGAGGAATTAAATAGAATAGTTTGTCACTTGATATCGAGCATCTCTATGCTACCTTTTATGACCAAACCCAGTGTAGTTTGTCAAATGGTATCTGGCATATCATGCTATCTTCATGACCAAAATTTTTTATACTCCTTGGGATGTATCTCAATATAGAAAGGATTGTTAAGTCCTACTTGGTTAAGAGACTTTATGATCCAATGGTTAAACTGAAACAATAAATGATATGTTCACATATACAACTATACTTTGCAGATTTTCAGATCTATTGTAAGCTCATAATACCTTTTTGATCAATGTATCTTTTCAATACCTTTGCCTCACTTCTTTCTTCTTGGTGATGCTATGCTTCTCTATTGCTCGGTGTCCACAGAATTAGCTGTATTCTTCAACTTGATTGATCAAGATTGCATGAAGTTTTTCTTCACCAATTTCTCTCTAGCATCTTCTTCTCTATTCACCCCTTATTCATAATGAATTAGCTTGTCTCTTTATAGACATGATTTCACCATTTCTCATTTCTTGACTTTCTTGTTCTTGGCATGATCCACAATTTTATCCAATCTTGCTTTAAAGATTTACTTCATTTTTATCCCGTAGATTTCTTTTTGACAACTGGAATAAAACAGCTTTAAATCTTTCTCTTATCTCTAGCTTTAACGTGTCAATTAAAACAAAATTAAAAACCAATTAAATCCTTCTTTAGCTCTTTCCAGCTAAGTCTTTTTTTGTTTCTGAACTTTAGTTCCTTTTGGTGTTTTAACTCTTTTTTAGCTTCGGTCAACACTTCAGTTCTCCTCGGGTATCTCCGTCGGGGTTTTCTGTCTGTTTGGCATCATTGTGAAGTTATGCTTGTCGGTAATACTTGTAATTCTTCTCGTCGATAATGATTTTCAGGTTTCTTTCTCGGGCATCACTGTGAATTTACTCCCAAGTTTCTCTGTCTGTCGGGGTGCACTGCCCGTCAGTGTTTGTAGTCACTTAGTGAATACTGATCATTTATGCATTACTAAAAGCATAATCTTTATCTTTTTGATTCTCTAAAGTCTTTGACACTTTGAATATAACCAATTAGATTATATCAAGTTGACATCAATGATAATACAATACATTAACTAATTTAATGTATTGAATTAACTTTCAATAGCTTGGTGATCATCAACTTAACATCTTCACACATGAAATCAGTTATAGTTCATCGACATTCCTTGATCCCTTTCCTTTATTGTACAAATATTATCCATCTTACAATTTAACTATCGTCAAATTCACAAACTAGTACTTGATTAAGTATCACAAACCTTGACACTCTTGAATCCCTTTTGGAGGCCCTATTTTGGTCGGATTATGGGGCCCTCTACTTGTCTATTGCTAATTGTTTTTGAAATTGCAATCATTGTTAGTGTCAACCTTCACAATTTGAATTTTGGTCTCAATTTTTATACTTGATGATTTTATGCCAGTATAAAATTAAAAATACCTAGTGAAACCTATGTAAAATACATCTTCCATCATTCAAAAGGTCTAATATTTTCAATGATAACTCAAATGATTGAAGAAAAACTTTAGATCCAAGCACATTAATCAACAATATATAACACTCTACATTTATGTATGATTTCATGTTCACAATTTATGTTTTGTGATCATGTTATTGCATCAATATTTGGATGATTCATCTAAAGAGAATTGCATCATCACCTTTATGTGAAACTCCATGAGAGGGTTTCATACCTATGGTATAATTATTTTATTTTAGCATTACATTATACTAAGAACTTTTTGCACATCATCATAGTTATTGTGGAGATGGGAGCACCAACATAGGGTTCACTTAGGAAAGACCCTATATAGAAAAACCATTTTTCCCCATTTTTGTGTGTGTAGGTTTGGATCCAACAAATAAGGATGCTATATAAGTATAAAGAAGGCTAAGACAAATAGTTCCAGATTTTGAACATACAAAACACCTAGAATAGGGTGCCCTCCAATTGTTTCTAATTATTTATTGCAAGAAGCATAGGAAATATGATTACATGACCTTTTGACTACATTTATGAAATAATTATTCAGTTTGGACACCCTCAAAATTAGGGTTCCCTCCAACTATGTCCAACACTTTTGGTTCTAGACTACAACTAAGGGTTCCTCCATATGTCTCATTTCCAGATCTAGTTTACTGTGTTTTTTCTTGGCTCCATATTTCCCATTTATTCTAAGAATCATCATTTTTATATCATTTAACCTAGTCCATTCACACACACTTTAGAATATCAATCTTGTTATATTTGGGCATAGAATTCTCTATACCATGAAAGATTGGTTGAAGATTATAGCTAACCAAGATCAAGGAACTCAATGAAAGCACAAGATATCAACAATGAAGAATAATGTTAACCAATGATGCAATAGAATGAGTTGAATTACAAAGGAGAACTATTGGTTATGTCATCCAAGGTGAGAATAGGATAGAATAAGATAAGTAAAATATTATTAATCTTATGATAAGACACATACATTTATAGATTATCACCCACTTAAGGTGGAAAAATGATAATGTAATAAGTGCCCATTAAAGGTGGTAATTCCACTTAAAGTGGGATTGTTCTTATGGTGTCCCTAATTTAAGTGACATGTGTGAATAGGACCTAGATGAATAAATTACTAGGTACAAAACCTTAATCATACCAATTATCATGCATCCCCCCCCACACACACACACAAGTCTAACTTAGGGAAAATATTCATAAATGAAAACAATGCAAGATGGGTCCAAACCACTAGCCAATGATAAGTGCACATGAACAAATGTAATTAAATATCTTGTAAATAAAGAAAAGAAGAAGACTCAGTGGCACAAAACTCCTCCCTAGAAGAGAGATGGAAATACTCTTAAAGAAGAATGATGATAAGGAAAAAACCCCATGTGAGGATAAATCTAGATAATATAATGTTGTTATACAATATTCCCCCCCCTAGAAAGAAATAAAACCGAGATGGTATGCATGATGTCTTCCCATTCCTGAAAGGAAGATGAGGGAAGAAGGATGAAATATGATGTCATGTTAAATGTCAATGGCAAACTTTTTTTACACTCCTAACAAGCTTTCTAGGTCACATTTCTCATGATGACAATCCAAAATCTCCTAGAAATTATAATGCGGGGAAATAAGGTGCACTAGATTGTAGGGGAAAACTAGAAATCTTAGTCATATTTCCTCTTTAATTACTTTTGAATGGGAGTGACCCAATTGGCTCAAGATTTTGGACACAAAATGGATTCAAAAATCCCTTATGATGAGTTGAAGATGTTTAATGTGATTAGGGAAGATAAATTCAAGATATAGGGAAAAGTATGACGAAGTGATGACTTTAAACATGCACAATAGAACAAAGAAATAGATACACAAATTCTAGTAGAAGAAATCAGAAGTACAAAAAACAACTAACCTATGGTACAAATTTGGAGTAGTATTAGAGGGATTTAGATGAGCAATGCATCTAGGTCTTGGGAAAAAGATGAGTAGGGTGGAAGGGCCCCACCAGCTTTATATTTGTGGATAGGTATTTGGTTTCTCTTCTTACACTCAATTTGTACCTAAAACTATGCATTCACCACTTGTTACCTGTACATACAAAAGAGAGAAAATGTTGTGTTGAAATGAGTTTCCTAAGTCAAACCCTAGTTTAGGAATTGACCTTGAAATTGAAATAAATTGAAATGAAATTAAAATTGTGTTTCTATGTAGTAGAGGCTGGATCAAAGGATTGAAATGCCTTATACCTTGTTGACACAATTCTCTTTGAATGTAATCACAAGTGTTGATGCAATAACATGACTCCACAAGATCTATAAGGAAAATCATGAACACATTCTTGCATGAAGGGTATTGAAGCTTGTCACAATGCTAGATCTGAAGAAGAATGCATTGAATGATTAATTTAATTGATGGACTGAGAGTCCTTTCAAAATGAGGGAGGGTAACTTGATTTTATACCTTTTCCTATCATTTTAGGTTGTTAATTTTGGAGAAAGATGACATTCACTTAAAATTTTACTCGTGCAAGCTAACGATTGCATGATATAAAATTGGGCACTAATTATGAGGACATAGATGCCTTGGGAATCTTAGTTCTAATACCTAGATTCCTTGGTCATCCATGTCCTCCCATAGAGTAAAAATTAGGACCAAAGGTCCAGAATGCAGAGAGGAAGCCAAAATTTTTTTATTGAAATTGAGCTAGAATAACATAATAGGGTGCGACAAACCATACATGCTAAAATAGGACCTAGGTGAGCAAGAAAATGCATAGGGATGCAATTTATGAATCTACACTTAGTAACATGTGTGATTAGGACCTAGATGAAGAAACTTCTAGGTACAACACCTTAATCACACCAACAAATTCCATTGCAACAAAAAATATATAAACCCTTAATGTTCATCTCTCCTATTAGGATTGTATCTAAACCTACTTATGATTCCAACAATATGCCATGGAGATTTAAGTTCTTATTTTGCATACATAGGCTAATATCTCATTTCCCACATATCAAGTAGGAAAATTAATTTCACATTTTGCTTACAACATTGAACATGAAGTTTCTATAAATGAAAGTTATACAATACAAAATAGAGAAAAAAGAGACATTAGCTTCCTTCTTACAACATGAAGAAACCTTACAAGTAAATATTTTTATCACCTTCCCAAGAAAAAATTTATCACTATATTGTTCAAAGCTTAAATTCAAAAATGACTTTTCACTTGAAGATCCAAGGTGCTGAAATGATTGATGTAATCATAGAAAAATGTATAATAACCATTGAAGAGGCTCTCAATGATAAAGGTCTTGTGAAGGTTAACTAAGAAAATAAGGACATCTCTTCTACATTTGATGATAAAAATGATCTTTGGGATAAGAACAAGAATGTTATCAATGATGGTAGGTCTCTAAATCTATTCAAACCCCATCCAACATATCAATAAACACATAAGGTATCACGCTTTCCTATAAAAACAACACATTTAGGAAAAAACAACACTCTACAAAGAAACTTCACTCCCAAAAATGTTAATTATTTTTTCATGGCCTATGATCATACCATAGCTCATATAGAAAAAGTCACACCTTCCATGACATCCAAATATCCCCTTCCAAATCAAGACCAAAGTATCCCATGTGTGCCAACAAAAGGTAACGCTAAGATATTAAATCAAGATCAAACTATCCCGTGCATTCCATCTCATGACCCTCTTCCTAATAAATATTGAAGAATCTCTTCCATCCCATGAAATGAAAATCCTTCACATAAAGAGAAAAATATTCCTTCCATCCAATCCATTGATCATATTCCACAAGAAAATCAAGATATCTCTCCTAATTGCCATTATGATCCTAATCCTTCACAAGATCCAATCATACCATCCAACTAACACATATAAAAGTATCCAAACTTGTTCATTCAAAAGCTCATTCACCCGAAAGCCAAAGCCTCCATAATGTATCTCCAATTCCATCTTTTCATCTTTGATATTGATTATCCTATCGATATCCTCCATCATATATGCTTCATCTTATCTAAGCCGTATCATCACACCTTTGATCTTGGTTTGTATCTTATACAAGTATACCAAAACTATCATCATGGTAGCCAAAAGAAGATCCAAACTTGTAAATTCAAATCTTGAGTCAAGATCTGATCATACCATGATAAATCTTTGTCTATTCATTATATCTTACCATACTGCATACCTAAATGGGACATCTTCTTAACTTAGTCATAGGACTCAATCTACAATATTATCTTGAGATAATTGAAACAAACCTAAGTTTAAATTTAACAACACCAAAATCAAAATGACACACTTTACAACACAAAACAAGAACATTTAATATTTTAAAAAAATAGCAAGTGAGAGACTAATGTTGATCTAAGCCTACTTATAACATATATTGCTTGCCTAATCTATCACATATATCTAGCCATATTTGCCTTGACAAGAGACATCCTTCCTATATCAGGTCTTATCTTTCTATCTATGCCTTGATGTATGTATCTTTGATGATGGAGCTTCGACATATTGTTAAATGAACTTCACTTTGTCAAGGTTTTACACACACGTAATTTTGATGAAAAATCTCAAAATAAAATTTGAATTTGTAGCCTTGGACTAGGAATTCCTAATACTTAGAAATGTATTCACGTTTATGTACCTAGACTAGGTGGTGATTAAAATTACCAATAGAGCAATGTTATTAAGAATGGGTCATTTTGTAATCTTGGTGGTAGTCAAGTTGTTGACACCAATTCGATGGTGTATAAACAAATTGAAAGACACACAAAGTAGAATGTAAGTACCCATGATACATTCATACGACTATAGATTTTGTTGTAATTTTCTTTATGATCCAAATGATATGTAAATAATAGTGCTATTAGATGATCTAAATGGCCTACAAATTTATTATTTTATACAACACTATAGCATTCAAATATGAATATTTCAAGTTGAAAGATCGAATGATTAAAAAAGGTACAAATGACACAGTCACTTCTACAATTATCATATTCAACACAAAATATGTACAACTAATCAATATTCAAAACAAAATATTTACCATTAATCATGTAAAACACAAAATACTAATATTGTCACCAATCCCATAATGAACACAAAGTCACCCCACCTTTAAGTTTAACATTTTCATTGGTTTCTTCCATCCACTACATAGATATCACCCACAATCCAATAATAACAATTTTGCAGAATGAGTAAAAATCCTTGCCGAAATGTTGGACTTTGGGTGGAATGCAAGTATGGCATGTTTAGGGGTGAAGATAAGCCAATCCAAATCTGGTTGACTTTGACAGTCGGATATCCTTAGAATTAGAATAAAATAAAAAGTGTACATACCCAACCACGTTAGAATTATTATAAGGGGTGTCCCACGTACTTTTTAAGGACGGTTGGCGGGCCGAAAACTTTATACATGCCAACGAAAAATTAACTAAAAAATTAACGTTTGTTTTTTAATTGGAAAAAATAAAAATCAACGTTTTTAACTTGACTTGTGTTAGGGTGTGGTGTAATTTTCAAGGACGGTGAGAGGGCTGAGGGAACCAAGGCTTACCTAATTATACAATTTATAAATTTTGATCATATATGTATGGTAGAGGTGTAATGTCTATGTCAATAGGAAAATGATAATATTGACAGTTATGTATGTGAATGGAGAAATAATATAATACATTTTAAAATTTTCTATGTGATTTTTTTTCTACACTATTTTTGAAATTAGATTTTTGGATTTGAAAGTTGTTAAGGAAAATTAGTTGAATAATTAAGTGTGGTATTATATTTAGAGTAGTATCAGATTTATGATAATTTGATTAGTATATTCTAAGATTTATATAATAGTTTAACTAATTTTGAAAGCGATATTAATCTATTCAATTTTAATTATAAGTATTCTTGTAACAGATATTCAAATATGAATAGTTTAAAATTGTTAAAATGGTGAATCAAGAAAAATGAGTGGTTGTGATGAATGAGATTTAGATATTATATTTATAGGAGATACTATTTATAACTATTTAATTATTAGATTCTAAAATCTATAGGACAGTTCAACTATTTTTGAAAATGATATATAATCTATTTAATCTTTGATCATAAGTATTATTATAGGAGGAAAGAGATACAAATAATAGTTTATAAAGGTTAAAATGGTGAATAAAGGAACATGGATGGTGGTGATGAAAGGTAAGGCTCAAATGCATGATTATTCACCTTCCTTGAAATGAGTTGTGACTGCTAAAAATATTATATGACACTTTAATGTGGACCTTTTTCCTTGTACATATATTTTAATTACAACATTTATTGTTTTCAAGATCTTTGAGTGGTGTTATTGAAGAGAAAGATGTGATCTTCACATGGCTACATAAAATAAGAGATAAGACTTTTATAAAATTCTATAGATTCACATGGTTCTCAAAGTATTAGGTAAAAAACTAATATGTTTCAACAGGTTCAAGAGATGTTACTTACTAAATGCAAGACACTCTACTTTCTAAATTTCTTTCTGAAACTTATGCTCAATATTTATGTGTATATAGAAAATTATACCTTCATGAAATTAGCTTGTAATCTAATCAATTCAAATGATTTAACAATGGATTAACTAATTGAATTGAAATCAAACAATGAGCATCTCATGGCTCTCTAATTAAGAAAGAATACAGTATGCTCTCGGCCTAACAATCCATAATGACAGTCCTAATATGAGATTTGATGAAGAATTATGCTAATTTAAACTCAAATGTTCACTAAAATGCAAATTATAAAGATGAAATTGCTATGAACTCAAGATAATTTGCCTATAGTGAGTATGATTTGTTTCATGAATGCGTGTGATGATAATGCATTAAAAATGGCTTCTATTTATAGGATTTACCAAGGGTAGGGGTAGAGTTGATTAACTCATGATTAGAGTTGCGTTAGGTCAATGGTCTCAAAGGTTAAAAGACCATTTAAAGGGTGGTTTCAAACGAGGAGACAATTTGAGTGATCAAGATGCATTTGCAAGATGAGTGATGTAGGATGAATTTATTTTGATCCATGTGAGCTCCCATTCTCAATCCTCATTGGTTGATGGATTTTAACCCATGTGAGAGATGAGGAAATTAAGGGATTTATTAAATTGATTTCTTTAGCCATGTATACCCTTAAAAGGGTTGGATTTAATTTATTTTGATTATTTAACTATAGAATTAAATGATTAATTTCAATTGCATAATTAAATTGATTCATTTGATTTTGATTAATCCAAAGCTTTGATAATAATTCAATTAATTCACAATTTGAATTATTTGCATTGATTTTGCTCACTTTAGTCCTGATTAATCTACCTTGACAAAAATTAGGTGTTTACAAATGCTCATCTTTGAACTGATGTGCGTAGCGCATTGGTTCAAAGAAATATTTGATGATTGGATAAAATCTGATTTAAAATAATTCTAACGCCTGATCTGATTAATGTTGAATGAAGAACCTGATGTGAACCACTGATTTGATGAATAATATCCCTGATAGCGATTGAAATTTTTAATGCCCCAAATGCAGATTTGATTAAGAATGTTCGAAATGTCATTTGATTGATAATGCCTCATATGTAAATTTGATAAAAAAGGATGTTGCCTCAAATGATAAGAAAAATATTCCAAAATAAGCTCTTGATGTCGATCCATTGATGCAGATATGATGCCCCCTCGGGAAATGAATCGAAATGATAATGGAAATGATAACTGAGATTACACAATTTTCGATGAGGTTCCCAATAAATTAATTTGAAAAAAATTCCCCAGGTGAAGAAAATTCAACTCAAAATAGGTCAAAAGGAGAAAAATACCTTTTGAAAAGGTCAAAAAGGTATAAATTAGGGTGAGAATGAGTCATTTTCACATTCACATTTACTTTTACCTCTCTTTTTGCTCTGGGTGAAAACTGAGCTGATAGCGATGGTGGTCCATATTCAGGAGCATAGATTTGAGTGAGGACATCATTTTTAGCGACCAGTCGAGTACGGACCTCCGATGAGTGCTTCTAACTATTATTGATTGATCAAATTTGAATTCTTATGCTCAAAATTTGATTTTTAAATCAAAAATTTAATTTCTTGTCAAATAGCACGTAAGATAGGGTAAAATGACACGTTTAATTTAAAGTAGCGCATCCGCAATGTTAACTAGCATGTAGGATAGTGTGAAATAACACGTAGTAAAATAGTAGGTTTTCACATTTCAAGGTTGAAATAACGCGTACAAAACCCTAGGTTAACAATCCATGTAAAGGAGCGCATCTGAGAAATTAAGTAGCTCGTAGTCCACGAACTAGTGCATACTAGGTAAAATGATGCATCTGACTGATGATATAGCGCATAGTAAATGTAAACTAGCGCGTAGACTATTTAACGCGTAGAACCTGTTAAAATGATGTGAACACCAAAATAAAGTAACGCTTAAACTGATTAAAAAATTTAATCCAAATTTTGGTCATCTCTGATGAAATATGATAACTGATCATTAGCATGATAGATTAGGCTTGAGATTGTGATGAAAACAAATTTTTTTTATGTTAATATAACGATGTTAGATGAATGTTTGATAATGTCAATCCAGATAGGTAGAATAATTTGATGTTTTCTATGTCCTCGCGATATAGAGTCAGGTAGAAAATAGATATGCTCAAAAAGAGCGATAGATTAATAGAAATTTGATTGACTTATGATGATCCAAATAAGACTACGATACTAATATGATTCCATTTGATTTCAAAATAGGTGCAATTTCAGAGATTATACATCCGTGGATTACCACCTTGGCCATTGGATATGGTAGATCGATTGACAACGAGAGAGAGAGAGAGAGATGAGTGATAGGTCTCTGTGGGTTGTCCTTTTTACTAGATATGCCCCGGTTCCAGATGAACCAAGGTTTACTTATAGCTACGGTGGAGTGATGGCACTCCAACCATAATACCTTCCACTTGTCATTGGGAGAGATGGCGATCACATGTGAGGATGTGTATCGTATATTTAGGATTCTAACTCGAGGAGATCGAGTCTATTATGATAAGGTGTATGATGGCGAGGCGTGCAGACGATTATTCACAGATCCTACAATCGGTGATGAAAGCATTCCTTGGGCATAGTTTGTCTCATTTCCTTGACTTCCAATAGTGCTCGGGTCATTGATAGGAGGATTCTTATTACCAGATCGATGAGGTCACGGGTTTGCTGTCGGATGGGGTCGCATCTTGGAGGATATGATTGCAGATCTATGGATATTTAATTGGGGATCTTGCATGCTTGCACAGTTATATCACGAGCTTCATGATGTAGGTTATAGACATGGTGCGACTCTTTTTGCAGTAGCTATATTACTTCAGATATGGACATGGGAGCACATCCATGTCACCAAGCCAATTGCAAGGAGAGTTTGTGATCCACATTGGTCGTATGGATTTTTGTATGAGGGAGTGAGTGTCTAGCCTCATCTGGGAAAATTAGATTTTTGGCATCGTATGCTCAATGACATGGATCAGGTGATTTGGCGTCCTTATCTTAGTTGTGAGGCCTGGCGGGAGGATGATTTAGAGCTTTGATATATGTTTTCACCTCGATGGATGATTGATTGATCACCATTGATTATTGAGAGATTATGCTTCTATCGTGTACTCCGTCAGTTTGGGAGGATACAGGATATCCCATAGGGATTAGCATTGTATGCACGAGTTCAAGAAGAGAGGTCAATGTGGGGACCACAAGTTGATTTCTAGTATGCTTGTGATGAGATCTATAAGATGGGATATGGAGTATGGGATATGAGGGATCATGTTGCTGATGCAGGGATGTCAGCAGATTATACACAGTGGTTCTCACGACATAGATTCCCATGGTTTACTGATCTGAGTGAGCCTATTCCTGACATAGACGATCCTTCAGATGATTATGGTGTTGGCAGAGGGGGAGAGGTGGTGGGAGAGGTGGTGGCCGATAGAGGTTTCAGATAGTTTGGGTGATAGGAGGTGGTGATAGGGTGGGTGGTAGAGTAGGCGACAGGGTCAAGATTAGAGGTGGCAGATTGAGAGCTAGGGGTGCTGGATTTGGTATCAGCTATGCTCAGGTGCCTCTAGAACTTTAGGGAGAGAGATGCTAGAGAGTGGCCAGATAGGCTCAAATCTCTATTTATAGATAGGTTCCTTTACAAGGACATGCTCCTTCACAGAGACAGGTTCCTCCACAGGTACACATTTCACCATAGGTTCCTCTTGTACCACAGGCTCTAGGTGCTCCATAGGCACCACAAGCTATAGAAACCTTGACATAGGATGTCAGGACCTTATAGGTTGGTATGACATTGATGAGTGGTCAGATTGATCAAGTTGCGAGCATGATGTAGTTCATGACTATGATGGCACAGAGGCCTAGTATAGCTAGTACTAGTTAGGTACCTCAGACAGATCCTAGCAGTTCAACAGGTAGAGGTATAGGTGGTCCTGATGGGATAGATGAAACAGGTGGGATAGATGATACATGTGGTTCCCCTAGTTCAGAGTTGGATCCTCATTTGATATATTAATGTAACATATGTATTTTTTATCATGATGTACCTCTTTGATATGATATATCTTTGGTTATACAGGCTGACATTTGATTTTCCATTGCTATGATGACTTGATTACTCTTGATTTTTGTGATGATAAATGAGACTTTCTTTGATTATATGATTTTGTATATGATGTTTTATGATGCATTTCTTTATATGTTATGGATGTGATGCCTTATATATGACATAGTTAGATGGATGAAAATGTATGAAAGTTTATTTCTAAATGCTTTTAATTACAATGTATGCAATTCTAAATGATAAATGCAATGTAATGGAATTAAATGAATGCATGTTCTTTTTGGTATTTTGATAATGTAATATATCTATGAGATGCACCTATATGAATGATGAAATGCCTTTAATGTTTTTGAATAATGGTTAATGTTTAATAATGTATGACTTGATAATGTTTAATGATTAATGAATGCAATGGTAAATGCACAAGAAAGTCACCATAATTGATTTGAACAAGGAATTGATGATGTAAACCCCCCTTTTGATGATGTTACTACCCCTTTAACTTAGGAAAAAAACTTTTATGAAATGTAATCTAAAATGTGAATGCAACTAACTGTCATTTTTGCAAAGTAATGCAAATGGATATATTTTCATCATTGAGCCTTTTGAACCAGGAGCACGTACAATCATCACTGGTTGGATAACCACACCATGATGATATGAATACTCCTTTCATCGAACTTCAATTAGTCGAAACTAGTATAACCCTCACCAGTTGAGAAATCCAACTATGGGAGTCTGAATACCAGTTTCATCGGATTCAATGTTGCAATTGGATGTTAGTATTAAGATATGGTAGATTTAAATATCCAAGGTATCTGTTTGTGTAAACAAACACAAATTGACTTTCATACATATGAAAATTCCTCGATGATTCTTTGATGACCATTTCGTTGACGAGTCTACATATCTTGGTGAATCAACTTCCAAACAGTCACACAACAAGCAAGAAAATATGTCATGCTTTCATCATCTCCAATCTAATAGAAATATCACTAATCGGCTAAAAATACATAACTCAATCAATCAAAACTCATCAAAACTAAAAAGTGCTTGTATTATTTGCCATTTTTCCAATAGAATTCCATCCATTATGATCTTGTGATTGTTTTGCAAATTTTAAATCCTGATAATAATGTCTCAAAAGGTCTAGGATCAAGTGTCAAGATCAATGTTTGGTTGAACAATGATGTAAATCAAAGGTTCAAAGTATATATGTTGAAGTTTTGATGCGCAAGTTGTGATTCAAAATTTGCTTATAAATCCACTAATTTTGAAACGAATGTCCCCAAGTGTGTATGAACAAAGAATAACCTGGGAAAAATGAAATCCGATGATGAACAAGGCTTGACAAAATGTTTCTCAAAGAATTTATTAGTACTAGGCACAAATTATTGGAGTTGATGAAAAACTATCAATCCTACAACTCCCAAGAATCACCTGCATGCAAAAACCCATTACAGAAAGAGAGAAGCAAAAGCTATGGAGGCCAGAAACAACAAATCTGTGAAAGACGAAACATCCTCAATTGATTCAATAATAATGGAATGGAATTACAATAGGAATTTTTAATTACAAAGAGATCAATCCTTATAAAGTAGATCGAACACCAAGGAGGTGGAGTAACCTAGGTTGCATGATAATAATTAATAAAGAATTAATTATAACACGCCTAAAGTTTAGCTTAGGTAAACTAGAGATAAAAAAGGTGACTTAATAATTAAATCAATAATGATTTATTTATTAAGTGAATAAGGTGTCTTAATAATTAAATCAATAATGATTTAATTAATAAGTGAAAATACCTTTTTATTCTAACACCCCCATTAAGATAAACTTAGGGAGAAGCTAAAAACCTAGAAACAACTACTAAAAGCAGGATCAGGTACCCAAGTACAAAAAATCTCTGTAAAGAGGAGAAAAAGGATAAAATCCGAATGGAAAAACCCCTCTCCAAAAAGAGATGAAGACTAGTGAAGGACTAAAGAAGCCTCCAACTAGAGAATGTCCCAAAAGAATAGGAACAAAGGAAGAACATGTAGAACACCTCTGAAGCATGAAGCTGCAAGCACTGTCAAAGAATAACTACTGGAACCTCCACTATAATAGAACATGATCAAGTCGAGAAGACTATAAATAAAGTCTTAAGAGTTGATCGATAGAATATGGAAGGATGCCTCCAAAACATGAATGAAAGAGTGTCCATATGGTAAATGATCCATCTCACCAAAATGCATAGGTACCTAGCCACTACATCTGCCTAGTACGTAGGAACAAATATTGAATACATAGATCACTCCATCGAACCAAGGAAGCATTAGAACCAACAAGAGATNCCCCCCCCCCCCCCCCCCCCCATAATTCTAAGCAGGGAGAGGCATGATAGGTACGCTGAATCAGACTGCCACGAATAACTGCATGAGAAAGAATGTACAAACACATATAAAGGATGGTGTCATGGAAGGATCACTCTCTTGACACACATCACGAGGATAATTTCATGGAAGGAAGACTCACTTGATAAAGGTAGATGGGAAACACAACAAACATAAAACCCCCCATGGCACTTTATAATATAGTGCGAGTATAATCAAACACAAAATGTACAAGATCCCAAGCATGCATAAGATGGTACTTTATTTTAGTGTGTTTGCAAAAAAAGAAATGTGATAGATATAGATGTCTAGAATATCTAGGAATGATAGAAAGTTGTAGAAACATGAATAACAGCTAAAAAGAAGTCATCCCATGCATGGAAAATGATCCTAGGGCCTGAAACATCCAAGATATCTACCAGATTGCAAAAATAAAAAAAAATGAATAAAAAATACCTGGAGCAGAATCTGGGTGTGAGACCCATGAAATAAGATAGAGCACTGAATCATCTTTCCAACGCCACATGGAAGTTTAAAAATAGAGTCCAAATGAGCAAGATATGGCTCCCAGAGTACAAAAAAGAACCCTAACTTTGAATAGAAAAAAACCATACAAGGAAGAAAAGTCAGAAACTCTAACCTCCATATTTGGATAGAGCTTAGAAAGAGCTTTTTGAGGATATAAGATAGGTCAAAATCTGATATTGTATGCACAAGATATGAGCAAAAAACCACAAGGTGCTCATTATGAAAAAAAGGGCAAGCTGTATGGGGGTTGGTTGCTGTCAAATTTAACCCAGATCTCAGACCTGCGACTGCTAACATCTACGATGTGGAAATTGAGGTGGTGTCAAAATTGAGGTGGATTTTTGCCTCAAAAAGCATGCCAAGGGTCGTGCATGCAAAGGGTCGTGCATGCAAAAATAGGGCCCAGATTTCAACTGTCCAAATTGGATGTGCCTTATATAAAAATGGGGGTTTTGGGGCATTCTAGATGCGATTGTGATGTCGGTTTGTGCCCACAGTGCTCTAAAAAATATATCCACCCCAAATCCACACAACTTTTCATAGAAAGCCTCTAAAAAAATAGATCTGAAAGGAAAGACCAAAAAAATCTCATGAAGAGAATAGGGGCAAGAAAGGGTGGAGCTTTGATACCATATTGGAGTTGATAAAAAACTATCAGCCCTACAGCTCCCAAGAATCACCTGCATTCAAACACCTATCACAGAAAGAGAGAAACAAAAGCTATGGAGGCTAGAAACAACAAATCTGTGAAAGAGAAAACATCCTCAATTGATTCAATAATAATTGAATGTAATTACAAAGAGATCAATCCTTATAAAGGAGATCGAACACCTAGGAGGTGGAGAAACCTAGGTTGCATGATAATAATTAATCATAACATGCCTAAAGTTTAGCTTAAGTAAACTAGAGATAAAAAAGGTGACTTAATAATTAAATCAATAATGATTTAATTAAAAAGTGAAAATACCTTTTTACTCTAACACAAATGACAGATGCAATGAAGATGTACAAATGGGATGATGCAAAGGCAATATGTACAAATGCAACTAGGCAAAACCTAAGGATCAAAAAGGTGCATGTTTACCAGGTTTTCACCCTCTTGAATTTATTGCTCTTTTTCTTTTTTTTTTGCTACCAAGGTGCCTATTGCTAGATTTTCACCAAAGCACTTTTATCTTTTTCGATTTTTTATTTTTATTTTTTTGATTGATTACTAAGGTGTTTGTTTACCAAGTTTTCACCAAGATAACATTTTTTCAGGATCCATATTTGAATATTTTTGCTTTCTTCACGCTCAATTTTCCTCTTTTTTCACTTCTTTCCAAACTTTTTCCATTGTTTTTATGAATTTTTTCAGGATCTCTTTCTCAATGTTTTTGATTTTTTTCAAGATATGTTTCCAATTTTACAAAGAATGATGCTTTCTTTCATCTGATACTCTTTCAACCTATACACTTTCATCAAATCGGGTGTAAACCTGTTTAAATGGATGCTATTGATATGGTCTTGTAACTCTTCTCCTTCACAACCAACTAGTTTATATGTCCTCATTCCAAAAGAAGAAGTAATGATAAATGGGCCTAACCAGTTTGCTTCCTATTTTCTTTATTTTCTCTCTCCACTTGATTCTTAGGATTCTCTCACAACACTAAGTCCCCAGCTTGAAATGTTCTAGGTATGATCCTTTTGTTGTAGTTTCTTGACATTCTATTTTGGTACACTTTGAGGTGTTCATATGCTTGGGTATGATGTTCTTCTAGCAACTCCAATTGTTGAAGTCTAGCAACCCTATAGTCTTCATTTGTTATCAAACCTTGTAGATAAACTCTTAAAGATGGGATCTCAACCTCTAAAGGAAAAACTGCTTCAGCCCCATAAACCAATGAAAATGGTGTGGCTCCTATTGGTGTCCTTATGCTGGTCCTATATACCCACAATGTTGGATTTAATTGGACATGTCGATTTCTCCCTGAATTATCAATTGTTCTTTTCAATATGGTAAGAATGTTTTTATTTGTTGCCTCTAGTTGTCTATTTCCTTGAGGATAGTAAATAGAAGAAGAATATTGTATAATATGGAACTTGTCACAAAGCTCATCCACGTCTTTATTTTTAAATTTTTTTCCATTATCTGTGATTATAGCATGAGGAATTCCATATCTACAAATGATGTGATTTAGGATAAACATAGAGATTTGCTTACCCATTGCAGTTGTCAAAGGCACAACTTCTACCCATTTTGTGAAATACTCAGTTCTCATTATAATGTATTTATGACCATTGGATGAAGATGGAAAAATCATCCCTAGTAAATCAAACCCCATTGATAAAGTGCCATGGTGTGGTCATTGGGTGTAAATCTTGCGTGGGCATGTTGGTTATATTCCTTGTTTTGAAAGTTTACCCTGAAAATTCTTAAGGTCTCTGATTTTCCTGTGCCCAGAAGATAAAGATCTATGGTTGAAATCATTTGCATGTCTCTGCAATTCATGTTTTTGTCTAGAACCTAGTTCAAAGTGTCAAAAACCCTAAGAAAAACGTGAATTTTGTCCAGAAATGCAGAAAAACCCTAAATGCTCAGTCCAGGTTCTATTTTTGTGTTACCTTTTTCATATTTTAAGTCAAAATTTTTTTGCATGTGTTTATTATCCTGTCGCTAAGTCTCATTAGAAAAATAGAATATTCCTTATGGTCTCAAGACTTAGCAGAAAGCTTTGGTCACGTTGTCTCTTAATGAAACAGAATATGCCAAAATGGATATAAGACTTAATGCGGACCGTTCATCTCAGAAAAGATCTGGAAGGATAGTCATTTTGTCTCTTGATAAAAGTGGGGTAAGTTATTTCATTTGGCAACTTTGAATTTACTCAGCCACGTTGTCTCTTAATAAACCCGTGGTTTTGAGTTAACTTTATGAGTTAAGACAAACAGTGTTGTCGAGAGGTCTCATGATTATAACTATGGTTTAGAAATTATTAAGTGACATGGAGATTACATGGTCGCCAGATTTCCAGATAAACTAAGGGTTTTTTATATGAGTTTAAGCAAAGGTATCGTCACGTAGTCTCATGAGAGATGGTGAGTTAAGTTGAATATTAAGAAACACAGCGACAACCATTCGATGAAGAAAAATATAACGGTGGTCACGTGATCACTTGATAAGGTTGAAAAGTCAGACATGATTTTAGCGATTAAGAGACTTATGTGTTTAGTCACGGAATCGCTTGATTAAACAAGAGTTAATAAATTTATCCAGCGACATAGAAAAACAACAGTCGTTGAGTCTCTAGATATAATCAAAGGTAAAAGACAAGTTCAGAAAAGTACTTTGTTGCGAGGTCTCCATAAGATGAAAGGTTAAGTTAATATATCATGAGACATCGTGAGAACTATGGATCAAAGAGTTAATCTGACGGTATTCGCTGAGTCTCCTGAAGGAACTGCAGTTAGTAAAAACATTAAGCGACAAAGAGATTGTTCAGTCGCCGAATTGCTAGAAATGAATCAGAGTTAGAATGGACTTTTCAGCGGTGCCATTATGAATAAGTTGTTAACCAATCAGATTTTAAGGATTTTAACAAATGGAAAAATAGCCATAGTATGAGTTAATGCAGCGAATCATATATGATTTCGATTATATTTTGAATTTTATAAGGTTTTTTATGTGAAATCACTCATCAGCAATTGATTGTCTGACAATATGAATGACACGGCTAATGCCAAAAATTGATGTCACAGTATGTGAAGCAAATAATGAAGTAATGGAATTACCAGCCACAAGTGACAATCCACATTCAATTGGCAATTATAAGTATACTTGTCCATTATCTTTTCATTTTACCAAGCTTTTGTTTCTCAGAGCGAAGAGTTTATAGATTTTTTAGTGTTCTTGAGAGAATTTGAGATTTCTAGTAGAAAGTTATTCTGAGGGTAATTTTTTGATTTGAAATTCAGTAAAGATTGCAGTTGACAGTGTTCTAGAGTTTAGAATTATAGAATTTTAGCATAATTTACAGTGGTGGTGAGTGTTTGATAGTATTTGTTTCAATATCGGTATTTAGGGTTGTAATCAGAACAAAACAAGAGTATGAGCCAGGCCCAAAGTATGGCATCTACCAGTGGGAGAAACGAAGATGTTTAGGATGATTCAAAAGGAAAGAGAAAATTCTCAAATGAATTCCTCACTCTGCTTCTTGGTTCTAGCCAAAATCGAAAGGTTAGTGCAGATATTTTGATTGATGATATGTCATTTGTTAGAGATGCTAAAACACCATGGTCATCAGGATATTCACTTTTCAATTACTTTTATAACAATAGTGATAGACCCATGCATGTCTCGAATCCTTGGACCATTAAGAGGGATGATGGAAAGCCTCTACTCACCCTGGACATGAATACCTTTATGAAAGCCTTTAATGTGTATTACCCAATGGCTACTAAGATAAATTTGAAGAGTTTGGAAAACAGATATACCAAGGAGTCTGGTATTGTTGCTAAATTGATCAGGGAGCATCATGTCCCTAAGAAAATGAAGGCCTATATAACCCCTATGGCAGGAACAACCCCATACTTCTTTAAGGATCTAAACTTTTACATGAAATACATCACATATGCACTATGTAGAGTGCTTGGAAAAGATGATGGAGCAGAAAGAATTACTTCTGACATTTTGATGATGGTGTTAGATATGCAGAATCTTCACACCACTTCAAATTATGATTATATTTAATATATTATTGATCAAATGCACCAAGGATTTATTGACATACAAGCTAAGAAGGATCATCCAAAATTCATGCATTATTCAATACTTATGCATATGATTCTTTATTACAACTATTTAGTTTTGGACTGCCAATCACTACAGCCGCAGAGATCTCACCATAATCAGCCCAACCATATTCAATTTTGGATTACATTGTGGAATTACACATCTAGAAAATAGGATTTTTGTGCTTTCAAGAATTGGATAATATATCCATTGCTTAAGTGCTTAGGAGTTGATAAGCCTAGATTGCCCATTAGGGTAATTCAATTGTTGAGGCCCTGTTAGTATTTGGACAAATGGTCAAGAGATCATAATTGGGGTGATTTCTACTATGAACATAATTTTACCCTCATAAGGGTTTATGGTTTCCCTTATCCTCCACATATTTTGTTGTTTCATGTACCACCTAGGATAGCTGCCATGGAGTTCATTTGGCAGCTCATTTTAATAGATAAAGAGCACCTTGCTCCACATAGAAAGGGTACTTTCATCCCTAGACAATTTAGGGTTTACAATTTTCTGATTGGAAAAGGGGCCCTAGATCAGGTGAATACCTGGTTGAGTCACTGCAGGATGAATGTAGCCCTACATAGACATGTTGATATAGAGGGGTTCATTCTGAGTGCAAGGAAGTTGCTTACACCCACCATCCCTTACACAAAGATACATGAAGAATGTATGGAAGCAGATCTGATCAGAAATATCTTAGAGGATGAGGAGGTGAGTAAAATAGAAACCAAATTTAATGAGATCATGGATTTGGAGAGACAGGTGAGGAGAAATGGAATGAGTTTTGGAGGGTTCTACCCTAATTTTCCTTATATCAAAAGGCTAGATGCAATGATTGACAATCACACACTCTTGTGTAATCAATTGGAGGATGCACTAGTAGTGCCAGAGAAAGGTCACAAAGATCATTTAGAATCTGAATATGATGATGGCAGTGACCAAGGTTACCCTTCACTTTCTGCCAATCTAGAATATCAGGCAATTGCATATGGTCAGCCAGATGAGGGGGAAAATATTATTGACATAACAGAGGTCCCAGAAAAGGAAGTAACAGATGAGCCCCCTCTTAAAAAATAGAAGATAGAAGTAGGGGGGCCTTCTGAGAAAAGGAGAATTGATAAAATTGGAGCCCTAATAACTGGGAATAGACCCTATGATCATCAGTCGAGAAAGAAAATTAGGCCTGGGAAGAAATTACAGAAAGATGTTGAGGAAGAAGAAGAATTACCCCTCAGATCATGTATTGATGAAAGACTGTTACATTAGGAGGAGTTCCTCAAAGATGATAATTTTATAAAAACTAGGGAATTCAAAGATTTTCTTATTTGGAATAAGTAGCAACAAGTTGGGAAGCAGTTGCAATTGGTAGGAGGTGATCTAGTAACTGAGGAATCCTTACAGACATTGCAGGAATATGATCCTAAATATGAAGAAATAACACTAGAGCTGGCCAGAGAACTGGTTAAAGCCAGTGTTATGTTGCTTGTGGAAGGCCAAGACTTGTCCTCGACCTTTATCATAGATCAAATTAGAAGACAACCTGACATAAAATTGTCATCAGAGACTCAAGTTGGAAATATGATGAGAGGGTTTGGCTATAATCCCAAATCCCAAGCACTTGCAATGTGGAGCCTAGCTCCTAAGGATCAAAAGTCATCTATTCTTAATATTCAGGAGAAGATGGAGGGAAAAAAATTTATTTGGACACTTGACAACATAGGAGACTTGGAAATAGCCCAGACTTATTTTTCTCACTTGAATGAGGCAAAAACAACTCAGCTATCAGAAAAATTACAAAAGCTCACTAGTGATATTATCAAAGATAGGGAGTTAGCCCTAATAAAAATCAAGGAAAAGGATAAGCTTATAGACGAGCTTACCAAACAGCTAATCGAAATAACATAGCCTACCCCTTTTGAGCCCAAGGAGGTTATAGATGTTGAAATCCAGACTGAAGATACAGGGGATATATTGGTTGAAGCAGAGAAGGGGGTCATTGAGCATAATGGTGTAATTTTGGGAGCATTGGTATAAGTTTTACAACATAGAATTAATACTGTTAAGGAGAAGATAGATGTAGTATATGGAGCATATGGTAGGTTGCCAGGCCTATAGATAGAAGTGGCAAGTTTTTTGACAATTTTGAATCCCTACTATGCAACTTGGTCTGGGAAGACATCACTTTTTGAGAGATTAGCATCAGTTTATCCACTGAGATTAGATTTTCCTGAGATAGTAACTTTGGTAGGGACCGAGATAGAGAAAATTGGGGCTACCTTATCCTTTTTCAAAGGTAAATCCAATCAAATTGAGGCCAAATTAAAGATGTTTGGATTGGGTTATAATAGGTTTGTTCCCCCAATTAGAACAAAGAATGATCAAATTAAACCATTAGGGTTATGGTTATCAGATTTTGACAATATACTCCCAAATAAAGAAATTTATGTATCAGATAAGGGAGAATTGGATATGGAAAGGTTCAATGTACTTTTGGATGAGGCATTTAAAGCAGAATCAGATTGCAATAAATTCATATCTGATGTTAAGAGCATAACAAATGCTAGGTGGGATAGGCAAAAGACTCAATTGGAGAATATTCAAAATTTTGAGTGGCCAAAAGAGGAAGATGTGACTGCCTGGGACATTCTAACAAAGCCTAAGAAGAAGAAGCCAGTGACAGTAGATTTGGATATCATTGATGAAGAATAAAGGA
>MU224304.1:1009922-1026224 GCA_018584345.1 Thuja plicata
CACATTTACTAATACTGTGAGACAACAATTTTATATAGGTAATACCTGCCTGGGTGTTGTGGAACCTAAAAAGAAGGAGGTGATAATAAGTTTCCCCAAGTATTATCATAAATCCTCATCAATTAGTGTTTTCAAAATTGCAAAGGATGGAAATTCAAAATTGCAAATGAAGAGGAAAATATGTTCATGAAGAGTAAGATAAAACTTGTTCAACTGTAGATTTAATGGCTACTTTCTTGGAAAAGAAGAAGTCTACAGTTTAAAAGGAAACACAGACAGTTCTCCCCATGGAAAAATCCAATAAAAGTGAATGCAATGGTGATTAAATCAACTCCAACTCTTCCCTGGTAGTTAACGCAACATGCTGTGGAAGAGCTTTATTTAAAACATTGATGCACTCTTCCAAAATAATACTGCCATACATGCATATGTCTAACAACCTGTTTATCAAAGGCATGCACTTTTAGTATAGATGTTAGTAATAAATCATAATGCCATGTGTATAGAAGCCGTCGGTTAAGCATAGTTTGAAACATGCCAAGACCACATGAATCGACACCTTGTATTTTTAATATCACACAAATTTTTTTATGTTTTATTACGGCTCCCATACAAGTCACGGCATGCATATTAAAAGTAATATGCTATTAGATAATAAAACCACGCCCAAAATTACTAAATCGCACTGCCTATGGATTTTTTTGGGCCTCAGCAATAACATTATTGACACCACCGTAAGGTAAGTCACGGGCCTTTAATAGACTATATCACTTTGCATATGTTATATTATTTTAAATGAACGCCATCTTACATTAGTCGTGGGTGCTCATTTAGATTTAACACCATATGTCGTGGGGAATTAAAAGGAAAAGTCACCGATTTTTAATCACAAATTTGGTGCTCTTTCCAGGAAAAATGACGCCATGGGTTTAGAAAGTCTTTTGACATATATGCAAAGCTTTTTAATTTCGACGCCTCCCATCTTGAAATTAACATTTCTTTGCATATTAAAAACAATACATTAATATTATAATAGAACCAATTATAATAACAATTTATGCATCATAATAAGTTTATTATTTTAATATTAAACTTAATATTTTGATATTATTATTATTATTATTTTAAAATAATAATAAAACATTGTTTTTATTTAAAAGAAAGACGTCATTAAATGGTAATTCGTAATGAATTATAAGATTTATAAATAAAACGTCATTTTTTAATAAATCTTATCTTTATCTATGTCATTTATTAAAATAAATTTCTCTAACAATATATGCATATCATGCAATTATCATTTTAAAAATATATTTTAAACGCAAAAAGAACTTAAAATATTTGTATGTGTCTTTAAAATTTTAATGATTTGAAATGCGGATGTGATTCAAGATCTTTCTATCATTAAAATTTCTAAGAAAAACTTTGTAGAATGACACAAAATCTTAGAATAGAGTTTAAAATCTATCACTCATACAAAATAAGCTTACACTTTATGCGTTTGACCAGAAAAATACCATTTCTTTACTGACTTTGGAAGGACGTGAAAAACTGTCTGAAGATCAACTGGAGCACAAAGGTGACAACTAAACTGGAAACAAAAACAGGATGCAAAACAAAGCAAAAAGAGAAACAAAAGACTGGATACTTTGTAGAAAGTAAAACAAAAAAGGATCAAGGGATAACTGATCCTGCCAAATAGAACTTTTTACAAAACATCGAAACTCTTAGAGAAAAACTCCTAGCAATCATTGAGAATTGTGTAGGGTTGCCCCAATTGTGGGGAATGCAAAATTGAGGACAACAATTGGCATTTTTGACATACCTTAACAAAGTGACAAGCATCCTTCTCTAGAGTTGGCCAAAAGTATCGAGACCCAAAAATCCCCTTGTGAACCTCTCATAAAACTAATTCTGATTCCTCACCCTCTAGACTCCTAAGAAGTGTTATGTCAAGACTTTTGTGATACAATGTATCAGAAAGGATAGTATAACATGAAGCTTGGCGAATAAAATGTCTCTTTTAATTATGAGTTTAGGTAAGGTTTGATCTTATAAATAGGTAAAAATAGGTCCATACCAAGGTGAGTCATGTCCTACTAAAACACATATGATTTGGGAATCGGGAAGGTCAAATGCGGGTTTCACCAACACTTTCACCAAGAATTCATATTTAGCATTTTGTTGTGGCATTTGAAGAAGAGAGGCTAGGGTAGCCATGGCATTTTCTACTCTATTTTTATCTCTTTGAATTTGCTCAAAAGTGATCAAGGAAAAATAATTATTCCAATCATCTACCATTCTTTTATAGGGCATGAACTTGTCATATTTTGTTTGGTAATCATCATTGATGTGATTTATGACTAGTTGAGAATCACCATACACTTGCAATTTGGTCACCTTCCATTCTAAAGCCATCTTGATGCCTATGACTAGGGATTCATATTTTGCAATATTGTTGGTGCATGGAAAAAAATCTTGTAGGATTTCATAATTGTGTAACCTTGAGGAGTAATTAAAAGAATGTCTACCCCTGATCCATTTTGAGTGTAGGATCCATCAAAATAAAGTTTCCATGTTTTAGCCTCCACATTAATTATCTCTAAATCTGGAAACTCCACTTGAATAGGATGATGATCTTATAAAGGAGAGTCCACCAATAGATCAGCTATCACTTGTCACTTGATGGCCTTTCTATCCACATAGTCTATGTTAAATTCACTCAATACCATCACCCATTTGGCCAATCTACCTGTAAGAGCTATTTTCCTAAGTTGATATTTTAAAGGATCAATTTTAGTAATAAGATTGACTTTGTGCACCAACTTATAATGACTTAGATTTTGAGGACACCTTGTAGAATAAGCTGCTTGGTTTTCAGAGAAGCATGCATTGAGTGCATTTTCCATGGAGTCAAAAGACTGACTGGTTTTTCATAGAGAGGAAGGAGGGCAGACTGTCACAGTCATAATTTTGAGTGCTTTGTCCATACTTAAAGTGAGTTTGGGCCATGGAGGCTTGAGGAGATGAAAATATGCATGTCTACCACAAGTAGGATGTTTGGGGGGCCATAGGATCCCATCGTGAAGGTGCAACAATCAAAGTTGTAGGGTTTGGTATGACAACCCCATAATGACACCATTATGGTAAGTTGATTTATTTTGTGTAAGAGTCTAAGTATAATGGATCAGTGGATTGGATTGGGTATGGGCAGAGTATAGAATATTTTAGAATGGTGTTAGAGTGTCTTGTGTACACTTAGGTCATTTACTTTGGGTGCCTCATACTATATGATTACGACACTTGTCATGATCTTAGTATGTCCTAGGGTTTCATCTTGTCTTTATAACAAGGGTTTCATCATTATATGTTTACCAATTTCATTTTTGCATTTAATAAACCCTCAAGATTCATATCATTTTTATTGCTTCTCTATTGTGTGGAAATTAGTTTTCATTGCACGTAATTGAAAGGCTTAATCTTAAGCTTTGTGTGTTGTTGCCTAAATATTTTTTGTTTGACTTTAAAATTCCTAAAGTTAGATCTATGACTATCACACTCTTATAGGCTCTAGATCAATCAGATCCATGAGGTCACACAATTACATCATGTGTCACGGTGGATTCAGACTTTGCATTTTTCTTGATAGACAAAATGCACAGGAAAATGGAGGCCATTCAAGTCAATGATAAAAATTTGAGTTTAAATGGTACTCTCTTATGTGTCATATGTTTCTATATGTTGGTAGGAGTCTATGGGATCAAAATTTCTAAGTAAGATAGTATGTTGATAAGAATACCCTTCTAGTCCAATGCTGGACTTATTTGTAGGATTGAGATTGTTGCCAATTTGTGTGTCAAGAATAGATATCAGTTGACAACTGAACAAATTAGATAAGACTCATTTGAGGAGCCAAAATAAAGGATCTTTCTTTCCCACCTCTTTGAAAGGATGTGATTTTTAGGTGGCTAACAAAGATGATCTGGACCAAATATACTCTTCATTGCAGAGGTGCAGAATGTCCCATGTTGGTCCAAGAAAAAAATTTGATCCAAATGGATTCATTCATGTAGTAAGGATAAGTGTGAATAAGTCTCCTTTTCATCATGAAATGGACTTTGATGAAGACATTACGAGGAATACCCTCTCATTTGAAAAGGTGAGTAATAGAAGAATAAAATGGAAAAAACTTGTCAAAGAAGTGAAGGAGAAGATGCAAAAAGATCCAACTACAAAAATTGACCTTCAAAACTTAGCAATGGATGTAAAATTAAATTGATAAATAAAGTGTTTCTTTAAAGAAAATCATTAGTACCACATACCATAAAAAAATTGAAAAATTATGATGACTGCAAAGCCATAGTGCTTAGGAGGAATGGGGTATGATGATTGTCCCAATCATGGAATTATAAGTTGTAGAGTCACTGTCTTTAGGAAAGTCAATTGTATTTGTAGTAAAGACCAAGGGGGTTAGTGGTATAGTTTATTTATTGAAGGAGTAAGGGTTCCATAGGTGTTTGGGGTATAGGGGAACCTAAAGAGTCAGTGGAAGTCTCAACCAATAATTCTAGTGTGAATGTGTGTGGACAGTCATAGTAAAGTAAAGAATGTTGTAACATGAAAGTTCAGTGAGGATGAATCCTTGAATTTGATTGTAGGATCTAGGTAAGTGGATCTAGGTCAGAGACCTTGAATTTGTTGCAAGGGAGAGTGTGTGGAGGAATTCTACAAGTTGGATAGGGAAGGTTGAAGACCCTAGAAGACATTAGGATGAATAGTTAGAGTTTGGGGAAGGATCAAAGGCTAGTATGCCTTGGAGAGAAGATTAATCTCATGATGTGTGGGATGGTAGGTTACCAAGTGGTAAGAAGTCAGAGTTGGGTCATGATTTGGAATGAAGGATAAAGTTCAAACTAAGGAGTGCTTGTTCAAAGGTATTCCCTGTGAGTTACCTTAAGTCAAAACCATTCTATAAGGCCTTAAGTTGAGTCTAATTCCTTAAGAGGGTTCCAAGTTTGAGTGAATCCCTTGGTTTGAGTTTGAATCCCTGGAGGATAATAGGAAGGCCAAGACATCAAGATATCAAGTTTAAGAAAGCTCAAAAATCATGAGCCATTAGGGAGTTGATATCACAATTACTCAACCCTCTATATTAGTGTGGGAAATTCATAGTGTAAACAGTAATGTTGAAGACATTTTATGCCTATTTAAGGGTAGTTTATGTTTCAAGGAAAATAAAACATAAAGTATAAAGTTGAAGTGAGGAGTCAAGATATGTGAGTTTGAATAAAACTACTGGCACAAAAAAACCTCATCTAGGGTATCAGTAAGTCCAATGAAAAATGTAGATTTCTAATCAGAATGTCCAATGAAGTTTGTGAATGTTCGAAAGAAAAAATTCCTTATAACTTTTTCACTTAAGGATTATTTTACCCAAGGGACATGTGCTAGTACCAGCCTCATGATGTCCATGAGCATACGGTTGAGTACTCAAAAATTTTTGTAAGAAGAACACATACATATTTAGTTCATGACATAAAATAGTATGAAATTTATTGAACTTTTGTTATAACTAAATTTTCATTATTGCTTACTTCCAAACAACGTGCTCTCTGTATCAATTCATCTCTCTTTGCCCGCATCTCCAAGAAGTTTTGTATTGATTTTTTTTAGGGTATTTCTGACTATCTTTATGGGGTCAAAGGTATATGTGATGTCATCATCACAAAATATTGTTGCCTCCAAATTTTCAACTATTGCCTCAGTTGTTATAGGCACTTTTCCCTTTCCCTGAACATCAATTTGTGATAGGAATCACAGTAAAACTATCAGAATAACTCCAAAACCCTAAATAAAAGAACATAATAATATAATATTTTGCTTTTATCTAATTTTTACAATTACACTAAGGTTTACCTTCATTGAAGAAGGGGTGGGAGGAACATCCCTGCCTCTATCATGTGGTGGATCCATGTCATCCTATGACAAAGATTAAATATAAAAACTTCAGCGAAATGAAAGCAATAGACTTAGCCAAAAAACTTATTAATAAAATGGTATAGTGGATTCATTAATTGGAGGTTAGTTTAAATGGTATATAGTGCTTACCACCCCCATGATAGTAGCTTTGTTTGTATCTATGTGACTCAAATGGTAATCTATTAGCGGCTCTTCCCCTACACTTATTGAATTTATCGCACATACAAAAACATGGTTTCCCTCACGCACCTCAAATATGCAATTGGGTCTTTTATTAGTTGACCCAAGTCACGTAATATTTATAAAACCTGCAATATTCCCTATTTCCTTTGGCCTTCCATCAATGTACATATAAAATATTTTACTTTGATCCTTTTATTTCCATTGTATATAATTTGCTGACAGTGCATACCTACCCATACTTTTTTTTATATCGAACAATCCACATCCAATTATTGTAATTGTAACAAGGTCCAACAAACTCCATCAATTCAACAACTTTGTTTTAATATACCTTTATGTCATCCAAGGAAAATAGTCCCAAACCATGTAATGATGATGTCATTATACGATATATCCTCTCATTAACAACAAAATTAGTGTTAATTGGAGGTAGTTCCTTGGGTACCCAGTCTTTTTGAAGATGTGTGTACCTCAAGGGAACCTTAATGTTGCCTTTGGTATCATCATCATTAGAACATGACCCCCCTTCAGCAAAGAAAAATTGCATGCGTTTATTGAATTTTATTATAATCTTTTGATCTCTGGTTGATCTCTCTATTTTAGGCCTACTAAATGTCTCACTTTTGTCTTCTATTCCCGCATTTCCCTCACTCAAGGAAGAAAAATCTTACAAGTACCTATTAGGTGGTTACTGCAGTCCATCAAATGAAAGATATAATTGGTAAGGAGCGAGATATTTTTCTAAATGAGGGTAATGTTGATGAAGTCGGCCCTAAAATTGATGTTGAGGGTAGTATTGTTAAATCATGAGCAAGTTAATACCTTATTATTAAACCAATCAATGAAGATGGGCGTAAAGAGAAAGCAAGAAAATAATAAACTATTTCTATAGGGTTTATTGACTTATACTTTTCGATCCATGTCATTATGCAAGATCCTCGTAAAAGGGGTTAAATTTCTAGCATATGTGAATCATTTATCTTAAGGTAGCTAAAAAATTACAAGATACATATGCTACAAATTACATAGAAGATAACATGAACAATATGCATTCATCATAATAATTGTATATTTTTTAATTCCTTACCTTTAATTTATGTGTGCTATGCATGATCATCAACAAAAGGGGTGACAATGTCTGTAGTCAATTACATGTTTCCACAAAGGGTGACAATCACACAAAATTTATACATATAATCAGCACCAACATTTGAGCATCATAAGCAATACATTGGTAACTTGATAAACAATAAATACATTATATATACGAGTAATAATTGAAACACGTCTATCATAAATCATATAGGTTGTAATCATTAGAATTGAACATAATAAATTAATTGTACCATGGCATTAGAGTTTAATACATAATCAATTAATTATGAAAACATATAAGTCAAATAAAATTTGTATGAATAAATCAATATTACCATCATCATCATGACCATCATCATCATCATCATCATCATCATCATCATCATCATCATCATCATCACCACCACCACCACCACCACCACCACCACCATCATCATCATCATCATTTTCATCCTCATCATCATCATCACCACCACCATCATCATCATCACCTTCATCATCATCATCATCATCATCATCATCATCTTCTTCTTCTTCTTCTTCTTCTTCTTCTTCAGTAACTTCTTCTTCCATCACATTATACTTTACTAGCCTTCCTCTTGGATCATGTCTAACAACAAATGACCAACCTGGTCTATGTGGAACCTCTAAGTAAAACACTTGCTCAAATTGGCTTGGAAGAACATAGGGCTCATCTCTAACTAGCTCAAATGACCTTGTTAATCATTTTAAATCCATTATCATGTTGAATAACAGTTCTATCAGGATCATTTTGATTCAGTCGTAGCCTGCACTATTTAACGATGAATATAACTAATTTGAAGGATTCAAATTCGTACTGAGGTATATCATCCAAAATGCCATAGTATCATTTTTGAGATTCTTGAGGATGCATGTCATTTCTAGATGAAATATTAGTGACCTTGAAGACTGTAGTTATCCCAAAATCACAAGTTTTCTTTGTGTCGTCCAACTTTTTTATGCGAAATGTATGGCCATGGTAGTACATAGCTTTGTGGTGCTTCACCTGCAATTTTGCAAACATGTGAAAATTATTTGCATCGTGAGTTGATATTAAACATATGAAACATTGTATCACTTTAAACAACTCAGATATGCTCGGTAGCAACAGCATAAGTCAACAACATAAATATGCAGTTTACTATTCAAATGTAATCAAATTGCTGAAACTTAACAGTAAAACACAACATAAACATTCACACAAGTTGACACCAATATTTAACGTGACCCAATTTGGGAAAAACCACCAGTAACATGCTACCAAGTTTTCACTCTTCTAAAGTGAGCTCTGTTAGGAGCCAACCCTGTTAAAAGTTACAAAACACATTGCTAAATGTGACCTGGTTAAACGATTTAATCACCGTGTCAGGAGTGGCCTTGTTAGAGGTCTTAGAACATTCCACCTGAATGTCACCTTGCTCAAAGGATTTATAGAATGACTGTTAGGTCAACCTGGTTAAAGGATTTGGACTGATACAATGGTTAGAAAGTAATCAGCAAGTGTGATCTGATACAGACAACTTACTTTGCAAATCCAGATCTAATTCAGCTCTAATGATAATTCACTGAGTGCCCTCCATTCTCATTTCAATCTTTAGATTTTCTTGGAAATTCATCAAGCAATCACTTTTAGAACTCTCTGCTTCTCTGTTCAGCCTTCTCTACTAGATCATGCCAATCAATCAATTAACCATGCAATCCTCTTGCATATACTTTTCACATTCATCTCACTACTTTAATAACCCCTCGAGGTTATCTTATACCTCTTCATCTAGGTAAAATAAATCTTTTCCGCTTAATCAAGATCGTAGATCTTAGGTTAGGTTAGATCCAATGGATCTTTCCATCATTTAAATTTAATTTACTTCTCCAAAGCAATCACTAATTAAATTTTGAATCCATGCATTAATTACAGTTACCCATGTATTTAAATAATGTGTACCAATCATGCTTATCCTTAATTAACTTTACATATCCCAATAAATTCAATTATGTCGGCTAGAGATCTCAAATCTCAACAATTACCAAAATATTTCTACTCGACCAACACTGTGTTCTTCCACTCGGTCATCACTATTTTCCTCAACAATTTACTAGTGCTCGTTTGACACTTAGAAATTATGCTCGACATACACTGGTGCTTGGTCGACACAAAATTTTCTCAGCATATAATGTTCCCAGTAAACTGACATCATAACTTAGTGTTATAGATAAACAACACATTACTTTGTCAATGTGCCAACTGATCAAGTACCCTTGTAATTTCCCATAACTCAACCATTTCACTCGGCCTTCTTGTTATCCTTGCCTTCAAATCTTCTTCAACAATCAATAGATACGATACTCAAATAGATAGCAATAGTCTCACCAATTAAGGTTTGACATCAATGAAAAAACAATAATAGTTTCCATTGTAGCTTTCCAACAATCTCCCTCTTTGGCATTGATGGCAACACTAAACATTAAAATAATAATTTTACAAATATAGTTACCATACAATCCAAAAAGTCTTCTTGTGTTCCTTGATATGAACAAATATTCATTAATTTCTTTAGCTTCATTCTGATTCTCATCTTGTAAAACATTTCTCCCTCTGTGTCTGTAATCACACTGAAATCTTTCTATTTCTGTTCATCTGTAGACTCCCTCTTTCAGTAAACTCTCCCTTTTTCTCTAAGTATAGTAAACTCTCCCTCTTTGACAAAAATGCCAAAGATGTTGACATCTTCATCATGCATATTCTTCTATTCTAACTCTATATCATGTTGTTCCTATCATCTTGTTTATGACTGATCCTCTTTTCTGTCCTTGTCTTTCTTTCATAGCTTTAGGTAGCTTCCCAAAGTGTGACTTCTTGTGCATCAGTGTGTCAAATATTCTGAGTATAACATTTAATACAACAATTCCAGTCTGAACTAATCAGCCTCAGTTAGGGGAATCACCCCTAATTTACCTCGCAGATACTAATGAGCATCCTTGGGTAGTGCTTTTGTAAATATGTATGCTAACTGTTCCTTAGTATGCACATATTCCAGTCTCACTTCCTTGTTTTGAACTAGCTCCCTCAAGTAATGATACTTGATAGCTATATGCTTTGTGTTAGAGTACATCACAGGGTTTTTAGAAATATTAATGGCACTCATGTTATCACAATATATAACAACTAGTTCTGTGATCTACTCTTTCATTCCTTTTAGTAGTATCTTCTACCACACAATAATAGAGCAGTTAACTGCTGCTACCACATACTCGGCTTCGGCTGTAGATTGTGAGGTGCAATTCTATTTCTTTCTTGTCCATGAAACCAATCTCTTTCCCAAAATAAATACGCCACCTATGGTGCTTTTCCTGTCATCCATATTTCCAGCCCAATTAGAGTCAGTGTAAATTCTAAGCTCAAACTTATCATTCTTTTTGTAATACAGACCCTATTCATCTATTCCTTTCAAATATCTCATAATTCTTTTTACTACCATCATATGAGTTTCCTTGGGATTGGAAGAAAATCTTGCAACAATTCCAACAGCCAGAGCAATATCAAGTCTACTATGCACAACATATTGCAGCTTTCCAGTCATTGACCTGTAAAGGGTTTGATTCACTTCTTTTGTATCATCATTTTTTGTTAACTTCTGTCTAGTAGCCATATGTGTACTTACTATTTTTATTCTTCCATTCCAAAAGTTTTTAGTATCTCCTTGACATATTTTGATTGAGTAATATAGATACCATTCTTCATTTGATATATTTGTAAGACAACAAAGAATTTGATCTCACCAAACATAGACATCTCAAATTCAGTTTGCATCTCTTTTGCAAATGTTTGGCATAACACATCTTGTCCACCAAATATAATGTCATCAACAAAAATTTCAGCTAATAAAGTACCTTTATTTTGTTCTATCTTCAAATACAGATTATTGTTGTCATTGGTCCTTGTGAATCCAATCTTTATCAAATAATTATGCAATCTCTCATACCATGCTCTTGGTGCTTTCTTCAGTCCATATAGTGCCTTGTGTAGTCTGCAAACCATGTTTATCTTACTTGGGTCAACAAATCCATCAGCTTTTTCAATGTACACTTCTTCTTCTAATATCTCATTCAGGAATGCTGATTTTACATCCATCTAATAAACTTTAAAACCTTTGTAGGCTGCATATGCAAGTAAAGTTCTGACTCCTTCCAACCTTGCAACTGGGGTGAATGTTTCTCCATAATCAATTCCTTCCTCTTGTGCATAACCCTTGCATACCAGTCTTGCTTTATTCCTTGTTACTTCTCCATGTTCATTCATCTTATTTATGAATACCCACTTAGTACCAATTACATTTTTGTCATTCTTCCTAGGTAAAAGTGTCCAAGTATTATTCTTTTCAATCTGTTCAATCTCTTCATTCATGGCTTGTATCCAGTCTTCATTCTCTAAAGCATCTTTTACTATTTTAGGCTCAAAATCACATAACAAGCATGTACCATCTCTCAACTTACTTCTTGTCATAACTGTAGAATCCTTTGATCCTATGATTTGATCAGGTTTGTGGTTCCTCCTCACATACTTTGCTAGAGTAGGTTCTTGCTTTGCTTCAGATTCATTATTCTCATTCAATTCAGGCTGATTCTCTGTCTTGGCATCTCCATTGAATATCTCGGCAATTACCTCTTGTTGCCCAACAACCTCATTCTATGACTTGACAGGTGCTAGTTGTTGCTTGACAACCTCATTCTTAGGTTCAGGTAATACATTAGAATCTTCCTCATCCAGATAGACAAATGATTTGGAACTTTCAGGTTCCTATGTGCTATCTGCTTCATTTCTTTGTGCATATTCATCAATTCTAACATTTGCACTTTCCAGAATTTTGTTAGTGTTAGAATTCAAACACTTATATGATTTACTTTTAGTTGAATATCCAATAAATATGCGTTCCTCACCTTTAGCATCAATTTTTCTATTTATGTTATCCTTTAGTATGAAACATTTACTTCCAAAAACTTTGAAATATCTTACATTAGGTGCATACCCATACCATAGCTCATAAGGTGTAGCATTAGTACCTTTATTGACTTGTACTCTATTCAGGGTATAGACTGTTGTACTCACAGCTTCTCTCCAATATTTATGTGCAACATTTTTCTCCATCATTAGTGTTCTAGCACAGTCCATGATAGATCTATTTCTTCCTTCAGTAATACCATTATGTGGTGGTGTCCTAGGCGCGGACATCTATCTTTTTATACCTCGGTCATTGCAGAACATGTTAAACTCATTGGAAATGAACTCACCTCCTCGGTCAGATCTCAAACATATCAGACTTTTGTTTTTCTCCTATTCAACTTTTGCCAAGTACCACTTAAATAAATGCAATGTATCATATTTATCTTTAAGAAACATAACAGTCACCATTCTAGAGTAATCATCAACAAATAGGATGAAATGTCTATCTCCACAATAAATTTTCTCACTAATGGGACCACAAAGGTCAGTATGAACCAATTCTAGAATTTCCTTAGAAGTATGAGTCTTTCTCTTGAAACTAGATTTAGTCATTTTTCCCAATTGACATTGCTTACACATTGCATTTTTAGGTTTTTTTTTACTTAGGCAGCCCTCTAACCTTTTTCAATTCTCTTATGCTTACCAAGTTATCAAAATTTATATGACACAACCTTTTATGCCATAACCAAACATCATTATATTGTGCAAACAAGCATGTCTCATTAGCTAAGTCAAGATAGAACAAGTTACCTTTTTTTTCTCTCCACTTCCAACTAGTTCTCCAGTGGCATGATAGATCTTTTCCTTCTTGTGATGGAATTCAACTCTGTAACTAGAAGTATTCAGCTGTGTAACACTCAATAAATTATAGATAAGATCATCAACCCAATATACATTATCACATGTGATCTTGTCAGTCAATTTAATTGATCCTTTCCCTTTAACAAGACATGGTGCATCATTACCAAATTTAGCATAACCGTCATTGCACTGATCTAAGGTTTCAAATTTATCCTTATCACCAGTCATGTGATGTGAACAACCACTATCAATAATCCAATGGTCACCTTTACCCATATAAGAAATTAATGTGGTTTTCTCATCATCATCAGAATCATCTTTCATAACAACATACACAACTTCTATATCATTTTCATCAGAATTGTCAGATCCACTATCAGAAGCTTCTTCAGCTATATAGCAAGATTTATTACCTTTGTCTTTGTAATCCTTATACTTTCTGAAGTCTTGATCATCATTTTTGTCTTTTTACTTGTTGTCTCTTCTTTCATCTTTGTCATTCTTATCAGGACATCTAGCAGCAATATTACCAACTTTGTTACAAGAAAAACAAATGATAGGAAGTTTACCTTTGAATTTTCCTTTTCCTCTAGATAGTCTTCTTACCATAAGTGCCTCAAGTTCTTCTAGATCATCATCTGTAGTGTTTTTGTCACTATTCACACATTTCTTTCATTTCTTTGATTTGTTAAGGACCAACTAGGATCTGAATGCAAAATCAATAGCTTGTGGAGTGTAGTTATCAAAATTTGACATCTCAAATGCAGTAAGTCTGCCTACCAGACCTTCTAAAGTCAAATTGTTATTGGGAGTACATCTTAATTCTTGAATTTCAGAGACTCTAATAGCATATACAGGAAGAATATTCCTTAGTACCTTTATCATAATGGTGTTATCATCAATAGTTCCATTAGCTCCTGTAATAGCATTCACAACTTCCTTTATTCTACCACAATATTGAACTATATTATCTCCTTCTTGCATTTTCATTTCCATCAAACTTACCTCTTAAAATTTCAGATTTGGTTCTTAGCACATTTGTATCTCCTCCATAGATGGTTTTTAGGGTATCCCACATCTTCTTTGCATTTGTACAGTTCTTTATGTCTTCAAATTTAGGATTGCTTAGGGATGATGCGATCTCCAACATTGCTTGATTGTGTTCTTTCTTTTCTCTTAACTGTTCAACAGTGACGGGTGTTTTTGGGACTACATAATCATGTTCAATATAGAGCTTAGCAGCATCGCCAATACTATCCAGATGCAATTTCATCAAACTCTGCCATGCAGGGAAGTTATCTTTTTTCAACCTTGGTACCTCCTTTTCATACATCTTGATCTTTTTCTCCAAGTACCTTCAAACTATTTTCAAGAGACCAAAGCTCTGATACCAATTGTTAGAATGAATTTAGAATAATTGAGAGGGGGGGTGAATCATTTATCCTCAGTTCTAGATGTACCAATTGAAACTTTGTAGCACTTTAAACAACGCAGATATGCTCGGTAGCAACAACATAAGTCAACAACATAAATATGCAATTTACTGTTCAAATGTAATCAGCTTGCTAAACCTTAACAGTAAAACACAACATAAACATTCACACAAGTTGACACCAATATTTAACGTAGAAACCCAATTTGGGAAAAACTACCAGTAACATGCTACCAAGTTTTCACTCTTCTAAAGTGAGCTCTACTAGGATCCAACCTTGTTAAAGGTTACAAAACACATTGCTAAATGTGACCTGGTTAAAGGATTTAATCATCCTATCAGAAGTGGCCTTGTTAGAGGTCTTAGAACATTCCACCTGAATTTCACCTTTCTCAAAGGATTTATACAATGACTATTAGATCAACTTGGTTAAAGGATTTTGACTGATACAATGGTTATAAAGTAATCAGGAGGTGTGATCTGATACATACAACTTAATTTGCAAATCTAGATCCAATTCATCTCTAATGCTAATTCACTGAGTGGCCTTCATTCTCATTTTAATCTTCAGATCTACTTGGAAATCCGTCAAGCAATCACTTTCACAACTCTTTGCTTCTCTATTTAGCCTTCCCTGCTAGATCATGCCAATCAGTCAATTAACCATCCAATCCTCTTGCATACACTTTTCATATTCATCTCACTACTTGAATAAACCCTTGAGGTTATCTTATACCTCTTCATCTAGGTAAAATAAATCTTTGTCGCTTAACACTAGTACATTTGAGACCTCTTTTCGATGGCTATGCGTCGCTTTTTTGACACTGTCCTGTCGGCGTAGCGACAGAGACCAGTGTTGCAGTTTTGGTGTCAGAATTAACTATGGTTGTACCATCTATCATTATTGCGATGGTACTAACCATTGCAATACGAGCTGGCTATGATGAATACCATGCTGTCATTACATATTTTAGCTGTCGCTATTATGACGCGTAGGCGTCGCATCTTATCTGTTGTTATTACGACATGTATGCGTCACATCTCATCTATCACTATTATGAAATGTAGGTGTCACATGTTATCTGTCACTTTTTTAGACGTGCAACAAATTTTCTATACATGCGACATCGAGCCGTCGATAATTTCTGAAGGCCTGACATCACATGTATAGAAAATTCATCTCACGTCTGCAAAAAGTGATGGCTAGGTGTCGCAATATGAGCAGGATATAATGTTTATCATGTTTTTGTTACATTTTATCTGTCACTATTACGACACCTAAGTGTCACAGAATGAGTGTTAAAATTATGACAGACGTGCAATGAATTTGCTATACATGCGACGTCGAGCCATCGATAATTGCCGACGGCTCGACGTTGCATGCATTTTTTTAGTGTCGCTTTAGAGTTTTTAAGAGTTTAGTGTCCTAGTGTCACTATTTTCAGTAATTGTGGTTTTACTTATTTTGGAACCATGATTTCATGTGCTTTATTTGGGATAATTTCATTAGCGGTTGGCTGAATAAATATAAAACAATTGGTATTACCAAATTAGTTCATCCAAAAATTAGAAGACTGTGACTGTCTAATAAGTACAAGTAGGATATGTACTTACTTATGATATATACATGTTCATTAAAACTATACTTATGATATGTACATGTTTATTAAATTCCATAACACATGAGTGCTAAAAAACTTCTACCATATGAAGTATTATAACTTTTGAAAAATAAATGGGAGAGTTGTATGTAATGCCCAAAATTCATAACACTAGATTGGACATTAAACAA
>MU224304.1:1059779-1093917 GCA_018584345.1 Thuja plicata
TGATCCTCCGAGGGATAGGATAATTGTCACTCATGCCTATATCTTGTGCATATATGTGCTCACTTTTATGAAGCCAAATGTATGTATATATGTAGACACAATGGGTCTGATATTAATAATATACATACAGAGATGCCTAATACATAACAATAGAAGAAAATCAAATGGTTTCTTATAACTGCAGATTTGCAAAATCAAATCGGTGTTGGAGATTTTTACTCACCTTGCGATGAACTAAATCATGGGTGACATATCCTCGGCAAGCAGCTGAGTGGTTATGTTGGGTTATCCATAGCATTACTATACCTTCTCTATTCATTGGGGGTTGGTTATTTGTCAGTACAAGTTTAGCTTATGATGTATTCGGGAGCCCTCGACCAAATGAGTATTTCACAGAAAGTTGACCAGAGGTTCCATTAGTCACTAGCCGTTTTGATTCATTAGAGCAATGAATTACCAGGAAAAACCAAGCTCATCATTAGGGCCCTCTTCCGCTCACATGCCACAGCTCGATCACAATGCCTAATACAAAACAATACAAGAAAATCAAATGGTTTCTTATTACTGTGGATTTGCAAAATCAAATGGGTGTTGGAGATTTTTACTCACATTGTGATGAACTAAATCATGGGTGACATATCCTCGGCAAGCAGTTGAGCATGGTTGTGTTACTAGGAAAAACCAAGCTCATCATTAGGGCCCTCTTCCGCTCGCATGCCACAGCTCGATCACAAATGAGCCTTTCTTTTTCTTTTTCTTTTTGTTTATAATCAAGAGAGTGTCGCAATTACGATGGTATCATTGCTATTACGACAACATCGGGGGCACTTGGAAAAAAAACACAAAAATCACACACAAATGGTAGTGTCGTCGCAAATTGGCGTCAGAATATGACCCCAAATGTTGTAGTGTAATCAAGATCGCACATCTTAGGTTAGGTTAGATCCAACAGATCTTTCCATCATTTACATTTAATTTACTTCTCCAAAGCAATCACTAATTAAATATTGAATCCATGCGTTAATTACCAATAAATTCAATTATGTCGGCCAGAGATCTCAAATCTCAACAATTACCAAAATACTGCTACTCGGCCAACACTGTGTTCTTCCACTCAGTCATCACTATTTTCCTTGGCAATTTACTGGTGCTCAGTTAACACTTAGAAATTATGCTCGGCATACACTGGTACTTGGTCAACACAAACTTCGATCGGCATATACTGTTCCCAGTAAACTGACATCATAACTTAGTGTTATAGATAAACAACACATTACTTTGTCATTGTGCCAACTGATCAAGTACCCTTGTAATTTCCCATAACTCAATCATTTCACTCGGCCTTCTTGTTAGCTTTGCCTTCAAATCTTTTTCAACAATCAATAGATATGGTACTCAAATAGATAGTAATAGTCTCACCAATTAAGGTTTGACATCAATGACAAAACAACAATTGTTTCCATTGTAGCTTTCCAACAACAATATCAAAATATAAATTTCAAACAAAACACATCAGATGGAATGACATTACCTCGATGATTTATTCTATTGTATTCCAACTTTCATAGTTGAGGTGTCATTCTTCATGGCTTTGATGTAGTCTCTTCTTTCCCATTGAAAAGATATTTTTTGGTAATTCAATACTTATGATTTTTGTGGAGAAAGTGCCTATACTCATCGAACACTTGCTTTCCTAAACTTTTTGAATGACGAGATTTCATCTTTGGACCACAAACTAGACATGCAAATTTTCCCTTTGTCTGAAGACCTACAAGATCGTGTATAATTGAATTAAATATGTTAATTTTGGTAATTACAATTATCATGCACAAACTTAAACATACAACATATATGTGATAGCACTATAACATACAATAAATATGTGTTAACAATATAACATACCACAAAAATGTGTTAGTCCAGTGGCATCATGTATTGTCCATACAAGCATTGCATGGAATTGAAATTGTCTTTGTCCTATTGATCTAGAGATGTCATACATAGTGACCCCATTCCATAAATCTAACAACTCATTAATAAGGGGCTCAATATATACATTCATATCTTTAACTTGGTACTTACCTAGTTGAATGAACAAAAACATTACATAATTATTATGACCATTTTGATGCGGTATTTATAAATAAATTGAGATGACTATTAAATAAAAATACCTGGAACAATCATTTCCAACATTATGTGCTCCCTCTTTATGGACATCTAAGGAGGAATGTTATTGTTGATAACAAAAATGGGGCCACACCGAGTAAACAGATCTCATCTCTCCAAATGGATTGACACTGTCCGCTGCCAATGAAAGCTTGAAATTATGAGGTTCTTCTTTAAAGTGTGGTCATGTTTCCTCTATGTCCTTAAATGTAGAACCATCCGCTGACATTCGCATAATGTCAACTTAATTTCTATTGTGTGCATGGTAATCCATAAATTGTGCCAAGGTAGTGCACCTGAATAATCATTGCAGACGTGGAATAATGGGAATATACTGAAGAACCTTGCGAGGCACATTTTTTGTTATTTGATCTGATCGATATCTACTAATATGACAATATGGGCATTCTATTTCAAATTCATGTTGTTTATGATATATAATATGATCATTGGGAAATGTATGTATTGTTTGATACACCATTCCAATATCTTTCATAATGACAAATAATTCTCGGTACAAGGGAGGTAGAATGTTTGATGGTGGTAACAAACACTCACCTATCAACCTATGGCAAAAATTATAATTTTTAACATAAAGAATATTAATGGTACATAATTCACCCTTTGTTAACTATAACGATATTATGACTAAAATAGATGAAAAAAGATGACATATATGACATACCTTAACATACGTGAGATTTCTACGTTGGATAAACCATTCATAACCTTGAAGCTCACCAACAACAATAAAACGGAGAGAAGAGTTGTTTGGGAGCCTTTGTATAGGGGCTCTTATGCCTTCTCAAGTATAGGTAAATCAAGGTCATCTTCATCATCATGATTAGTTGCGCCAGTACTATCATCTTCAATTGTGTTCTTTGGCACATGATCAGTTGCGACAATACCATCATCTTCAATTGTGTCCTCTGTCGCGAGATCGTCTTCTTCCACGGGATCATTATCTTCTCCTTCGATATTCACACCTACATGTTCCTCCACTTGGAAATTCACATTCTCCAGATTGTTATGGTCCATAACATGTAACCCAGGGTGGTTGATCTATATCAAAATGATGACCTTAAATTAACCATGACCATGATCTCATCATTAATTGATTTCTTATGTATATAAATTTTTAAAGTAATATATTGAAATACTTACCAATGGATGAAAATCGTAGCCCCCTTCAATGTGACCATGTTGTCTACAATATTTCTTAGTTTTTTTTACTAGAAGTCTTCGAGTCTTTAAGCCCTTGGAATTTTTGCAGGGACAATAACATTTTCCATCGTCTTTTCTTTTGAACTTAGACCACAATCTAGCAATTGTCTCCTTATTTTGTTCTGGGTTCATATTGTCAGACTTGGTCTTTCTTCATAGGAAAATATTCAGGCTATAATTATACCAAAAATTTGTCTCCCATACTCTGAATTAAGATATTAATGTTTTCATCCGTCAAATATAAACATACTAGCATTAGTTGTATCTTGTATAAAATCAAGTGTAAATCCATTAAATAGATTTTGACTGCAAAGTATTGTACATTTAATCTAATCATGATTCATATTTGATAGGAATGCTAAGGATATTACTTGTTGAATTATATTTAATCATTCTCTAAATTTTTGAATGGATCCACACACATATTACATATAGACTTCCCCAACACTTCTACATTCCTCCCAACACCTAAAACACAACACATGATCCAACTTGGTCTACAAACAATACTAATTGTTCATTATTTCTTAAGACAATTAACTTGCAACTTTAAAAGAAAAATAAAAAAAGAGGTAAAGTGGGCTCAATTGGTCTCTCGGCATCCTTGACAAATATATTTATATTTATGATCTAAATTTAATGTACAAGTAATCTTGAATACACACATATCACGGGTCCAATGCAAGACTAAATAGTACAATATCAATTCAATGAACAAGCACACTTGAAAGTACACACATCACGAGTCCAATGAATACCCTTTTGTTTTAAACCCATCCAATACATGTTGTACATATTTTGGATCTTGACGATTTCCATGTCCACGAATCAACATGTATCAACAAGTAAGTTATTGAAAGTCATGTTAGTTTATCGAGTCAATTATAAAATTTCTTTGTCGCCTCAACTTAGTCAAATTGAAAACATTAATATATGTTAATAAGTCTTGGTCTTAAATCCTCAAATCATTTTGTGGTGAAATGCTTGTCAACTCATAGTTGTCCATTTGTGGTAATAGTCATTAGTGTTGGTGTTAGAATCATAAAATCTTATTGATTTGTTTTTTCGCATGAAATTACTAGAATATCTCAATGGTTATCACATATGGTCACACTCAAAGGTTGAAATGTACTAGATGGGTTAATTCAATATCTTATAGCCTAGTTAGTTAGGAGATTTGCACATTATAACCACTTTACAATGAAGGAAGAAGACCTAGCAATAAAACTAGTTATACTTTTAGAATGAACACATATGAAAATATCGCTTTTGACACCAGTGCAAACTACAATATTCCAATCTTTATACCACTACAAACCACAATAATATGAAATTCACAATTAATTAATATCTTTTGTCATATGTGTTATATCTTGAACCACTTAGATAAATAGATATGCAAAATCTAAAAACTTAGACACAACACACAAAATGATGCATGATACAATGATTCAAAGAAATATTATTATATAATAAGAACTAATATATTTTGAAATAAATGCACTACTTTGTAATGAGAACAACCTAGAAATTAAGCTCAATCACATGGAACTCTCTTTAGATTAGTGGCAAAACATCCACACAAATTTTCAATGAGTTTGAAGAAAGTAGCGAGGCCCAATTATTTGGTGAGTAAGACTTAGTTTGTTGGCCAAATCCTACCAGGGCATCCCAAATCTACAACTTTGTGGAGTGATTATAAAGCTGCCATTTCCACACATGCAGCCAGCTATTAAGCATTTAAAATGGTGTAGATTCCTAACTCTATTCTCCTTGAGTATCAACAGACATAGATCGACATTTAACATGTTTCTAGAATTGTGTGTGTTCCCATTGGAAGTGAGATCACCAAATGCTACAAAGGAAAGTGTGTTCAATGAATGAAATAATATTAATGAGTTGGGAATCATTGAAAATGCTTTACAAACTTTCCAGCAAAATACATTTGGTAGGCATATGCAAAATGTGGAAGCATAAATTAATTAGGTACTTCGGTGATATGGCGGTGCCCAATACCCTTCAAAAAGCTCATAACCTCAAAAGGCCGAAACGGCATAAAGAAGATCAATAACAAAATACTTTATAAAAGAACATATTTTGGCACTTTATCGGTTCCTAGCACCCTTTCGCCTTGTAGTTGAAGAGTGTTCTTCACACCATATAAAAAGCTTGAATTTGTTGAAGGGGTTAGAAAATTTCGAGCAAACATAATGAGAAAAACAAGTTAAACTTTGTAATTTCAATAATTTTTTCCTCATCTTTGAAGAAGGGGGTTTACGAGGCTTCAAGATCTCTTTTGAAAGATGGGGAGGTTTTAAGAAGTGAAAAGATGTATACTACAAGATTAACTAGCAGTTGCATGTAGTTTATTGCATGCAACAAATCACTGATATGTAGATATAGTAGGAGAGGAAGTGCATGGCGAAGAAAAGATTGGAAAAGGATAACATGCTTTATTTATATTCAGAAGTAGCCAATTTAGACATAATGGTAATGCCAAGTTCAATAGAGTATTTAAGAACTAGAAAAAATAAGAGCAATCTATGAGTGTAGTGAAAACATAATAACTTATAAATTTACAATGGCTCTGCAAAGGTTAGATTTTTTGAATGACTGATAGGAATAAGAACATTTGCACATGTTACACAGGGAAGGTTCTTGTTGAAATTGCATTGTACAATGGACTAGACAACATGTGTAGCATGTAGAAGAGTTGCAAGCTACCAAAAAATAATAATAATGATCAGTATATGTTTATTGCATAGTAAGTAATTGTGTAACATAGGAAATGACAATGATATAGAAAGTATTGTAAAATATTGAAGCTAGAAGAAAATACTGGCAGCTTGTTGAAGGTGTGGTTGGCGGACTTGAAAAGATGAGGAGCAACAAGTGTGTCTGTTGAATGGGAACCTGCAAGGAAAAAAAAGATAAGGAGAGGCGGAAAATATATTGAGAATTAAAGATATTGTCAAAAAACCAGAATCTATATCCAAGGCAACTGGACTCTGGAAGCTTTGGTCACATTCCAAGTTGGTTGCATACCCATCAAATCCATGGGATCAAGGTGTGTTGGATGCATGCTATGTTTATTGTATGTAGTTATGTTTTTCCTAAGTTTTGGTGTAGTTTCCTTCGGAGCACAACCCTTATGGCGTATGCGTGACATCCAAACAACTCTTCACCATTGCACACCCACTCGAGCAACTTCGGTGGCTTGAATTTCATCAACTATTAAAAGGTATGTTGTAAAGTTATGGTTGGGGCATTTTTTGCCAATTTACCTATGCGGATGTTTTTGTTTTTCCTCACATGTTTTTCCTTGTGGTGGTAAAAGTAAACCACAGTTGTGTTTAGGGAAAGTAAATTTCAACAAACAATAAAAAACATACATATTTTGACGATTGTCTATGCAACATGTCCAAAACATACAACTTATTATAATTCCTACTTAATGAGAAAATGTTATATTTTTTGTATTTTGAGTTCGACGTACTTAATCTCTGATAACATTAAGTAATAATTAGAACAAATGGTGCGCTTTGGGTGTATGTATTAATTTTGTTGCTCATTGGGGCAATTGTTTGGTGGAGGTCAATCTAAGCCCTTGTTTAAAGTAGTTTGAAAAACTACAATACATAATTATGTAGGTGTTAATGTTGGCATTTTTTTCAGACATCAATCTTCAAAGAACTACAATGATGGACAATTGAATTGCATACCTGTAAGTAATGTATGAATGTACAAAACATAGTATATGTGAGAGATCCTTGAAGATGCAAACTCAATAAATATTTTTCTATTGTTTGATGTTGTAATGAACATAGGAAACCATAAAAGTAAAGATATGGTCAGATCCATAAACTATCAAGTGAAGGCTGACAACATTTTTTTCTTAGCAAGAAGCAAAGGAGAAAAAGAGGAATACACAACATTGTTGACAATATTGTAACCATCTTCCACGGATGCTAAACAAATGTAGAAGCTTGAATTTTGTAGCTAGTTAAAAAGGGAATGCAAATAGAGTTTTCTAATATACATAAAATACAATTTGAGGATAAGAAAGAAAAGATGTGTTGTAGGGTTTAAACATAATAAAAGGGAATATCTACAGGAAAGTAGATGATTTTATTTAAATTAAAATAAGTGTAGATACAACAAAAGTTTTTGTTTTGTTTTATGTGTAAAGAAATGCATATCAAAATGAGTATAAAAAACTAGTGCATTGGTAGGCAATCTAAAATTGGAACTTTGAGTAGGCATCCAATAACTGGAAATCTCATTCAATGGAAGGGAGAGAAAATAAAAGTTGCATGTTGCATATCTAGTGTCCTATAAAAGTGGAGAAGATTAATGTAAGAGATGTTGTAAAAGTTGATTTGTCAAAGGACCAAAATTATGTAAAAGAGAATGATTAGCAGAAATCTAAGTACCAGTTGTGAGGTGCACATTGATATATTGAGGATTTGTTGTTCGATGCAATAGTAACAAGCTTTAGGTTTATAAGTTTGAAGTAAATTATGTTGACAGGTGTCTGTATACTGCTGAAAGAAGAGAATTGTGAATCATAATTGTAAAAAAGAGTTGTATCATAAGAGAAGAACAAGTATTCAATAGAAGATGAATAGTTGAAGAACAAGCATCACCTGTATGTGGGGCCTTCGATGTTTTTTGCAAAACAAATATGGCAGCGAACAAGGTTAATAGAAATCTGAATCATGTTGAAGATTGTCTTTGACGATTGGTTGACTGGGCAAGGACCATAATTGTGCCTCTTCTTTTTTCTAATTGTAGTATAGACATTGTTTTGCATCTTGGCATATCTTTCAAAAGAAAAGGTTGGTTCGATTCGTGGATCTTCAATTGTCTTAACTTGTGTGATAGTTGTAAAGGAAAGCCCTTGATTTTCAGTTCTGCCTATGTCTATTGTAGCTTTTTTTATGTTAAACCTTGAGATTTATGTATGGTTATTACCCAAGCCATTATTAATGGGAGTTGTGTACAATTTCCTTGCACTATTGGAGTAATGGGAGTATATTTTAGATTTTGAATATCCCATGGAGACCAGTGTAATTTGCAAATTCAATGACAATATATTTAGGCAATTCAAGTGGCTTTGAATCACTGTCATACACAATTTCTTTGTTTTGTCTTATGGAGTCGTTGAAAGAAGGCCAACTTGAATCCATAGATTAGTTGCTAACATTACTTGTTCATTAACACATAACAATACTTCTAGAGGCAGCTAGTCGTCATTATCATATTTAGCATGTTGTTGGCACCCACTTTTGCAACACAAAGTGCAACTGGAAGGTTTAATTGTTTGAGCAATTTTTTTTATTGTGGGCTCTCACCATATCATTGGTGGCAAATAAATGGTTTGTTGAGTCAAATTCTTTTTGTTGTTCAAGGATTAAATTGGTGTTTGTATGTTCCATAAGAATTTTCCAATCCTCTTGAGAGGGCTCAACATTTCTTATGTTTTGTAGAATCATTTAAAACTTGAGTTGTGAGAGAGAGGAACCTTGTTGCCAGAATATTAGACTCCAAATGTAACAAAAATGTTGAAACTGATCCATAAATTAAGTGCCTTGAAGTGTGAGGCATAAATGAGTTTGTCCATTACATGTGGTATTTGGCCATGGTCACCTACAAGAATATAGATAGACCAACAAAATTTTCATGTTGTTGGTCAGGGAATGCTTGGCACAAGCGACTGACTACTTTCAACAATAGTTTGGGGCCTAAAAAGGTTATTTCATCTATTAATATGTACTTGAAGTGTTTCAATTGTTCTTGGAATGCCATCAAAGTTTGTCCTTATAAAGGGTGGAATTCTTTAACAAGGATATGAAGGCTTGTATGTATTCTTGATGCTTGCACATTATAAGCAACAACCCCTGTTGGTGCAAGGACAAGCAATGTGTTCCCACTGCCATTAGGAGATGTGTTTAGTTTTTTTTCTAATACAATGAATGAGGAATGATTTACCAATGCATGTTGTCCCTTGAATGATCATTTGTAATGATGGTGGGTTGTTTGTATTAGTATGATGTTGATGAATCATATTCAATGCAAGTTGTTGTTTGGCTGCCAGTTGAAAAAAAACTTTCACTCTATAGTTGTCATAGGATTGGGAAATGCTTGACAATAAACTTTACTTGCTGGTATAAACTACACAACAATTTCATGCAGTTGTTGTGGCGTTGTATTTGTGTTCCATAAATAATTTATATCAAAATCTCACTTGCCCAAAACTTGTAGTTCATTTAGTACAATATTATTTGTAGCACCCATTTGAGAAAGGAGCTCACATTCATATAGACCGAGTTCTTCAACATTTTGACAATTAGTCACATCATTTTCATTATCAGTTTCAGTTTCAATGTTATTTACAATATAGTTGACATGCCAACATACATAATTTATTGTGTTGAACGATTTCCAATTTTTTATTATTTCATCTTTTGTAATTCCAATATCTAAAGATATACAACAAAAATGTTTATACGAGAGAAGTTCACTCCAAAAAAATGTTTCAAAATCAACACTCTCTTCAGGTGGAGGTTGTTTGAATTGAGGATGAACAATGACAATTGCCTTCATTTCTTTTTTTTTCATTTGTCTTTCTTTTGGTGAGGGCTATATAAATAGTGTTGTGCTGACTATATGAGTGAAATAGTTTGCATGTTGAATGGCCGGTCCATATAATGGTGTATATAAGTTGTTGATAGTTCAGCCTCATCTTGTGATGTCGCAATGCATTGTAAGATTTTTCTACCAACATTTAGTGAAATGAGCACACAATTGTTGCTAACAAGTGGCAATTTTTGTAGCATTTGCACTCCAATATCACGATTTGCGATTATGCCCATCAAAAACTTTTGATAGGATGATAATACCTTATCTTCGGGTTTGATTGCATCCATAATGTTTTTCAACATCTCAACATATGTTTGTGATTTTTTTTCAACATCTCAACTTATCTTCGGGTTTGATTGCATCCATAATGTTTTTCAACATCTCAGAATATTTGGAGATGTATTGAAGGACAAACTTTTTGGAAGTTACAAAATGACAATCAACATTTTCTCTCCAAATTGCAAGCATTTGCAGATTGTGAATATTTAAACGGTCATCATTTATTACAGCTGTGAAAGATATGTTATGGTTGTCATCTTTGACTAACATGGATGCTTGTTGAATGGGCCATGGAGCTCTATAATGACATCCTAATAACTATCCTTTTCTTTTGAGGCATGTATGTTCTAAACATTTTGTGTGCCTTTGGACCGTATTTAATACCACTTCATAATCAACAACTGCATTCATGGAAAAAACCTATGCAGTGTCAGCCATACATGGGTAATCTAACATAAAATAATTGGTCTGATTTATCCGTTGTTGTTTAGATTGAGGATTCCAAGAGAAAATATATATGTCAAAGAAAGCTATTGTTGATTTAAATTTACTATTATTCGACCAATCAAGCATGTTCATTTTGGGTTCACTAGGGATCCATAAGAAACCATGGATGTGTCTCGATCCACGATGTTTCCATTCAGTTCTATACTAGTGATCATTGGCCTGCATAAGTTTTTGGATGACCTCGTCACAAAATACTGTGAATCTTTGGTGGATGTACAATGTTGTAATATTTGGATTTTGAATGGCGTTATCCAAAAATTGTTTTCTTGAGAAATGTATATTCTCCTTATTGATGCCCAAGATTAATTTATGTAAGTCAAACCATCTTGTATCAATGAAACTCATTGTGAAAAAGAGTGTTGAAGTGCCAATTTGATGTATCATGGAAGTTAACTCTTTGTGACATTTATTACAATATGCACAAGTGCCTCTCAACGATGCACCAAACTGAACCAACTGATTCAGGCCAAGGAAGGGGGCCATCTACAACAGAGTCAGGGTGCAATATTTTTTATGGCCTCTAATTCACGAGGCTCATTGGATATTTTTGGAACAAATGATGAAGAGGGATGCAAATTCTTTTTATTGCCTAATTCAAAATTCTCTTATGTTGGCAAGATAGCAATCTTATTTGTATTCTCTTGGAGATTTTGCAACATATTTGATACATTGGTGCTAGAATCAAGCAACAAGTTAAGAGCGTCAAAAGAAATGGCAACATCACTATAGTATTGATCAAACTTGATTTTTTAATTGAGGCCATCTGTAACATGAAACTTATTTACATAGCAGTCATAACTCTGGCCTTGAATGTTAGATCTACGGACAATGAAGACTTTGAGATCTTGTAGCTTGCGCGGCAAAAGGTGTGCAATATTAGAGATATATTGAGGGAAGCTTATTGTGTGAGCATAATATTTGTATTGGCCCCCTTTTGTATGAGCCAATTGTAAGACTGGTGTGACTCTAGCTATAAATATCTCTTATACTTGTGTTAGTTTTTTAAGCATAAGAGGCTAGTCACCTGGTCCATGTTATTTGGAGTAGAAAATTGATGGAGCCCTTTTTCATTGAAGCATTTTGCACATAAAATCTGTGTTTGTTTTCCATGCATGTGTATAGCAAGGTATCTTTCATTGCAGATCACACATGTGTGTAGGTTTGACAATGCATTAAGTTGACATTTAAAAGATTTCAATGCTTGTACATACTGTGGGGAGCAACTTCCCCACCAGGCCTGAAATTTGATGGCTATTGTCGTTTTTCAATTTTGGACCATAATTGGACCTATAAAATCGTAAATATGACACTTTAAATTATTAATAATTTGTAAAAATTTACTATAGACTTGATGTAATATTTTTCTTTATAATATAAATATGTATTATTTTATAATTTTTATGATAAAATATAAATTTATTTATAATATTTAAAAAGGTATGATATAAATGATTCTAAATTTTTAAATATTTTAATATAGATTTAGAAACTTTCTATTATTAATAATTGTTAGGTGATCATCATTTAATATAATATTAGTATGTAATATGTATGTTTCTATATTATTTATTATATATTCATATTAATTTAGATTTTTTTTTTGATCGGTAACATTAGTATTTTTATTGATAAAGATAAGGAAATACATCAAAAGGCCAGTCTTCCGGATGGCTGCCGTATTACAGACCCACACACTTACCTACCCTACATTTAAGCTTTCACCATAGTGCTAAGAGACAAGGGATATAAACATCCCCGAGAAGAGAGAAGACAAAATTGGGGGAATATTAATATAGTCAAAAAGATGCATTATGCATCAACCCCCTGTAGCAGCAAAACATCGAGTCACAAAAAGAAAACCCCGAGAAGCTCCCGCCACGTTTCCGCCCCACCAACGTATTTTTTGAACCAGGCATTGGATTCTTCCTTGGTGAAGTTTGGGATGGATCTGTCACCTGCAACTATGGCCCTGAAATGACCTGCCGCCTGTTTTTTCTTCTCCCCCATGAGGGAAGAGTCCACCCATGTATCTGCACTTGCATTGGCCCCTATCCCCGCGCCTCCACCCCTGCCCAGTTGATGTCTCAATGGCTCACCGGGTGGTCGCACGCTTTTGATGGGAGTCATCTTTGTATGCACCTCCTGTGCCTCCTCCTATTCCTCCGGATGCTCATACAACATTTTGACTATGTGTTGCCATGCCTTCGTGGCCTTTGGAATGTGAACTTCCCTTGGGGTCGCAGATGACCACACGAGCAAAGGTTGCAGCGGCGTCGCTCCTCCTCCAATTTGCCTCCATGGGTCTGTTCCCATATGCAGCCCAACACCCAGCTCTGCCATGTTCAGGATTTCTTCAAAACCCTCCAGCCACTGTGGATCAATGTAGGCTTCTACGACTGTTCGGACCTCTTAATTCGAGTCCCCCACCTAAAGGGCCAGGGCAACAAAGAGTGAGGCGATGTCCAGATTTGACTGCCTTCTCCAGTAGTCGTCTAGGTATTTCGGGCCAAAGAAATCCATGACTGCGCTCATGAAGGCCTGGCCATCAAACAGGAAGATGTTTCTCAGTCGCCGCACCATGACGTTCCCTGTGTAAGCCTGCGTTTGATTGCTTGACTCCAAAGAAAAATTTGCCTCCATGATCTTCGCTCTATTGAAAACTTTGCACAATGTGATTTGAGCCGAGAGCTTTCCAGGTTTAAAAGATTCCCAGGAAAGTTCTGGATACACGCCCCAAAATTATGATCTCCATGCGGTCTTAATGAGTCTTGTGAATTGCACTCTCATGATTATAAATGCTAATTCAAACGTGCCTCTTTCGGTATGTGAGTGAGATCGGTATCAAGTTAATCCAACTTGAGAAGACCGAAGTCCTCAAAAATTTTGTCTTCTTTCTCATGGGGACGATTTGCACCCAAGTTGGCCAAATAATCGGCCACCACATTTGCCTCCCGATATACATGGGAAATCCAGAAATCTTCAAATTTCAACATAAAACACCGTATTTGTTGAATATGTTTGTCCAGATGCCAAGCCTCCATGCTACCTTTCTTAATCCCATTAATGATGATTTCAGAATCGCCTTCCAAGTGCACCTTCTGGAGGCCCAACTTCTCTCCCATTAAGGTAGCTTCTTTCGCGGCTTCACATTTTGCCTCGTTATTAGTCCCGTCGCGAAGCCTCCTTGCTGCAATAGCCACTATATTTCCCTATTGATCCCGTGCTATACAGCCGCACCCGGAGGTGCTTGGATTGCCTCTGGCTGCTCCGTCAAAATTAATTTTTATCCATCCTTCATCTGGGGGTTGCCACCCACATTTCACCTTTCGGAGAGAAGGATTAACCCTTTGAAACCCATGAACGGGCATATTAATTTAGATTTTATTTTAAATAGAATATATGAATTAAATAGAAATAAAATATTAATAGAATTTGCATATATTACTAATTTATAATATTAGTATGTAATACACATTTTTGCATTTTGTTTATATATTTATAATAATTTAGAATCCTTTTAAAATAAAGCATATGAACTTAGAGCCTTGTTTAGTTAATTTGAGATTTTTGCATGCTAATTACATTATTTGCACTACTTTATTAAAAATAAAATATTTATTATATTTGCGAGTGGAGAATGGAGTCGTTGTAGACTACTACAACAATAGGGCTTTCGATAGTAACGAAGCTTCCTGCGGGCGTTGGTGAGAAGGGCCATGTTTGGACTGTTGAGAAAGGACAAAGTAGCAATGGTGGTTGTCGAAGCAAGAAGGTTTCCTTTGGTAGAGGCATACAACAGTCTTTTCGACCGCATGATGCAGTGTGCTTGTTTGGAAGTGGGAATGGTGGAAATCTATCATGGTGTTCCACCTCAATAATGACCACTCTAGAGGGAAATAACAATAGTGGATGATGTTCCATGGACAAGAGGCAGAATAGTGACTATAACACCTCTCTAAGCCTAACACAATCTATTAAGCAGTATAGTCCTAAGTTTATATTTAGATGTTATTGGGTTGAGTTCATTGGATGTAGTAAGATCTTTCTATGTTTCCGTTGTTGATTATGTGATTATTACAATTGCACTAAGAGTTTGTGTAGAGGTAATTATCTTATTTGTTTCAGTAGCTTAATTGTAATGATTTCATATTCTAATACTTGATGATGCTATTATCTTATAGACACAATGATGATAGTAGGTATTTGATTATCGTTTAATGATTCCCTTTCACATGTATTCATCTTTACTTAAATGTGTTGAGGATATTTTAGGACCTTGGTGTGTGTGCTTGGGACTTCTCTGGTCATTGATGGTTTATGATGGACTATTTATCATGTTTGATGACATTAGGATGTGATTATAATGTTAGATGATATGCTTCAATGGATATTTGATAATTATTTTCTCATGATTTATGATTATTGGACTAACCCGTGACTCTACTAATGATGGTTTAGATGTGATTATGCTTTATGTATGTTCTATGATTGTTCTCTCTATGATGTGTTTGTATGATGAGGGATGAAGTCGCGTTACTCATTTGTGAGTCCAACACGATGTCTTGAGCCCCTTCATTATATGTCATTGTTTGCTATGATATATATGCATATGTAGACGCTTCATCTTTGTGATGTAGGATTTTAGGTACCGGGCATCGACTTCACCTGGCTCCAGAAGTCTAAGCGTGCCCTTTAAATCCTAGAAGGTGGTAGAAAGGAGATAGTACCAAGGCCCAATCAAATCTAGCCATTATCATCATTACGTTGGAAAAGCGATCATGATGTTGTTATACTGGTCAAACTGTCGATGTGACAAATCTCGACTCATCTATTGTTTGGTTGAACATGGTTTGAGTTGAGCATGTATTATTATGATTTCATGGCTTTGATGAGGTTTTGTCTTATGGAGTATTTGTATTTATGATTTATCTCGTGTTTTAGAATGTGTGAGTTATTTACCTTGTTATAAATGGTCATTTTGCAATCATTGATATTTTAATTATTATTGTTCGTTATGATTAAGGTTTTAAACTGGTATTTGTTGAAATCTATGTTTCCTCTCTTACATAGTCCTGAATGATTATTAATAAAGGATTAATTGGTATATATATTGATATATGTATTTATATATATTTTAGTGTGTAAAGTATTATTACGAATTAATTATTAATGGCTACGTTTATATTTAATATTTTCTATTTAATTGTGGATGTATATTAATGAGTGTATATTATATGTTTAAACAATATTTATGTTTGAGAGGATATAAAAGATAAAACTATATGTGAGAGAAATGCTTTATGTCTCTTTTATTAAAAAAATACTTTTAATTTATGTTTGAGTAGGAACTGATATTATGAATATTAATATTATTTTACAATTTATATTAGTTGTGAAGTGGTTGAGAATTGGTTTCTTTTCCCACACAACTCTTGGGAAGTCTATTTGCTTGATTTATCATTCATTTTTGGAGATGGCTGGAGTTTTTGGAGGAGGCATTTATGAAAATTGGAATTTAGATTTGCATTCTTGAAGATTTTTAATCATTTGTGTGAGGATTTGAGTTGGAGATTGCTTTGGATTGTCGGACAAATAGTTTGCCATTGGATTGGAGATGTTTTTGGCTTGGAATTGGATTGATATTGGCCTTGGATTGTTGGAGGTTATTGATTTGAATTACTATTGTGCATTGGAGTTGGATTGCATTCTTCTTCATTCTTATTCATTCTTCTTCCTCCTTCTTCCTTGTTTCTTCGCATGACTTGAGGTAGGGTTTGAAACCGTCTTATTTATTGTTTGTCCATTGATTTAGAAACATTTTTGGTGTTGGAATATCATTTAAAATCTGCATTTTGAATCACATAGAAATTCTGAAAGTAATGTTCAAATTTGCTTATTATACCCTATTTCTTTCCTAGTTTTTAAAAAAGTCATTTAGGGAAAACATTATTAGTTTTACATTTTCATTACTTGGAGTCAAATTAATTGCTTTTATGGAAGGAAAACAACAAAATATCAAATGGATATGTATCTGATTTCATTTCTAGGGTAGGATTGATGTCTGCATATTGTGTTTTTGGTCATGCAATTGTGTAGTTCTCATCTGCAAGCAGGAATTTGACTTTTGAGTCTTTTAATGCATACCAGAGGCTTAGGGATTAATTTTTAATATGTTTTATCAGTCATTTAAAGTCTGAAATATCATATTGACGATAGTTTTATGATTGATATGATGTGTATGCTTATTGTTTAAATATTGATCGATTATGCATCCCATTTTGGAAACAAGACTTGTCTTCGTGGAAAGACTTTGTAAAAGTTCCCGAATCAGATTCTTATGATCTTATATGCTATTATGGATTCATTAGTTTATAAAATTTAAATGTATTATGATTACTTTATATTCATTGTATTCGGTTATGATTTTTGATTGGGGTTTAGGGATGGCCCATGAGAGAGGTAATGCACAATTTTCCTAAACCAGATTCTATGGATTGTTATTACTATTTGAAATCATGAGTATCATGTATTATATGTTTGTGAATCATTTATGCTTTTGTTATATTTTTTGACAATAAGGGTTTGGGATCCTAGGTGCATAGTAGGAGGAGTGGCTCTCAATGGGTGTTAGGGCCCTAAAGTGGTCAGACCAGGGTAACCCATTGATGAGTTTTGTAATCAAGTGATAACATCTAATGAATGAATTGGGGGGATACACATTAAATAAGAAAATTAAGTTGCCTCACCCATGCTTTGAGTGCTATTATAGGCTAAGGATGAGAGTGGTAGAAGATGCTTGTTGAGACAGACATGATCAAACTTCCTTGTCCTCATGAAAGGTTGTTCGGTTCCATGTGATTTCTCACTTGGGGGCCTAGATTTAGAGTGACTAGACCAAGCTATCCCAAGAGTCCTGAGGGTCGGGGCCCAGAGGGACAACACCAGGGTAACTTAAGACAAAGGCTATGTGATGATGCTCTTCCTACATGTATCTTAGAGTCCCTTCCATTGGATTTTTGGTTTGCCTCTGGCAGCTTTTGCCTTGTTTATGATTTCTTGTATTGTCTCGCCTTGTTTAAAGATTGATCACTTCCATGATTTCTATTTTGGATTGTTTTTTTGGTGTGAGGCCTTGGTGTCTACCTCCTTATCACGGTGGAAGTGGACCTTTGGGTTCCACGTGGTTGGGTGGTAGTGATCTTTCTCTATCGAGGTGTTGTTCTTGTTCATGAGTGTGTGGATGGATCTTTGTACCAATACTTCCATTCTAGATGCATTAGAGATCTTCATTTTGCATATTTTGCTGTCATATGCCATATGGTACTCATGTATGTATATTGATGTAAATTGTATACTCTTTTTAGGAGATTGTTTTAATCATGACCATGACAATATAATTATAATTAAAGTACCTTAAGTAGGCAAATTAGGATAGATGATGGTGTAAACATATTTGATGTACAATCTGATTATGTAATAAGAATAATGGAATGTTAGGATAGAAAGAGATATTAGATTTTTAATTAGAATTAATTATCTTATGTGATTATGATAATGTATATGTGTTGGTAAACATAGTTCTTGTGGATTTGATTTAATGATATTGTTAGTTGTTTTATGTTTGAAAGTGTAATAAGGAAATTAGAAGATGATGATTAGAGTTAGTTATCTTTTTGGTTAGCCAATATTAATGCTATGGAAAATAAAATGACTAGTTTAAGGTTAAACAAATTGGTTATCTTAAGTGATTATATGAAATGGTTAATTGGGTGAAAGAAAAAACCTAGGAACATTTTAGTTTGGTCATGTAATGAAATGAACCTACTGATAAAGTGGTTAATGTTTAGAAATTCATGTGATGCAGTTCATTAATGTTTATGAGTTTATTTCATTGATGTATCTAGATGATTAGATATGTTTCTTAAGTAGCGACGTCCTGTGAGGACCTAGGATTAAGTGGTTAATTATGCATTCATGTTTAATAACCAATTAGTCATTGTTATAAAGTATCTTTGATTCCACTTTCATGTAATTTGTAGTATGCATATGATGATCTCAATGTTATATTCATGTTTAAAGAATTTATTGCATTAAAAAAAAAGTGCATCATTAGTTTGTTAGTTACTGTTGTCCTCTCGGGTCCTTAGCGATATGTTATAGTGATGCTGTTGGGGTTTTACGATCCTTGCATTCAACCAAATCTGGGCTTCATAGATGAAGTGAGGGACTGGTTGGGGATCTGAAAGCACACATGTACAAAGTCATTTCAGTAGACTTAGAGGGTAATGTCAAGGTGGAGATGGCTCACAATGTTTCTATCTTTTCTAAACTTGGGCATTTTTGGGGTATGTGGTTGAGCCTGTATGATCCCCATGGGTGGATATCAGAGTAGTGGGAGCCTGTCTTGAAAGGGTGTGTTTGGGATTTATCCCGCTACCAGGGTTTTTTCATTGTAGTGTTTGAGGATGCTCAAGATAGGAATAATATTTTATGTGACCTTGTCTAGAGCTTGGAGGACAAGTTTACCCTGATGTTGAAACCTTGTCACCCAAATTTTTGCCCTGATATTGAGGTTTTTAATAGAGTTCTTCTTTGGGCGAGGCTTCCTAATCTTTCATTACAATTTTGGTTTGATTCTTGCTTTGAAGTTGTAGGAAACTCTTTGGGAAGCTTTTTGATGGTAGATGAATGTTCTTCCAACCTTTTGCATTCAACTTATGCCCGAGTTTTGGTTGAAATAGATATTTTTGATGACCTCCCAAAAGACATAACAATTAAATCTTTAAATGACTATTGGAGACAACCCTTGGATTATGAAGGGGTTCCTTTTTGTTCCAGAAGTTGCTTCAAAACTGGACACATGGAAGCCCAATATGTGAAACAAAGAGTGGATAAAGGTGCCTCATGGTGGAAAATGATTTCCCCTTCTCTTTACACGGTGGAGAAGAAGGGTGAGTAGCTCAAGTCTTATTCTCAGGTAGTGACTGGGAAGGTGATGCAAAAATCTTCTAAGAGTATGAATCAGGAGGTGCCTCTTGCATTGAACAATGTTAGTGTTGCCCAATGTAGGGAAAGATGTGGAGTTGAAACACAAGAATGGAGCCGCAACTCCGAATGGTAGGGAGAAAAAATGAATTGTGGGGTCATGAGACAAGGAGAAAGAATCTCCAACAAAAGAACGAAGGATGCAAGGTGAGAGCAGTGTAACTATGGTTATGAAGTCACCCCACATTAACCCCAAGGAGAGGCAGAAAAAGGCTACTAAAATTGAGGATGGATGGGAAACTATGAAAGGGAAAAAATCAAAGAAAGCTCAAAAATCTTTTGACATGATATTTCATTCCCAAACTAGGGGAGGAGTTAAGGGTTAAACTAGCCTTTTTTTTCTGGGTTATGGTTGTTGGTCATGTTTAATTTGTTTATGGGTTTGGTATGTGTTTCCATTATTGGGATGGTAGTTTCCCGTGTTGTAAGTTCCCCTGGTCCGAGCCAGGATTAAACTTGGAACTATATTAACAAAATTATTAAATATTTTTATCGACCAAAAATAAATATTTAGTATTTTTAATATGTATTACTAATTAAATCAATAACTCCACTCTTTCTCTTAGCAATAATAAAGCCCCCGAGCCAGATGGGTTCCAATTGAATTTTACAAAAACATTTTTGGCATGGATGGGAGAAGAATTAATGGCAGTATAAAAAGAAGCAATTAATACTGGATCTCTTGGAAAGGAGATTAATAGTGCCTCATCAAAATAATTCCTCAAGAAGGGGACATGGCTCTCATAAAATTTGGAGACCCATAACTCTCCTTAATGTTTCTTATAAGATACTTGCCAAGTTGTTAGCTAAGAGATTAGAAAGTGTCCTTCCCAAAGTTGTGAGCCACACACAAACTGGTTTTGTGAAAGGGAGATAAATTTTAGAGAATTTTCTTACCTGTTGGGAGGCCTTGAACTAGGCTAAAGAATCAAATCAGTTGGTATCTATGATGCTGATAGACTTTGAAAAAGCCTATGACTATATTGAGTGAAATTTCATCTTTATGATGCTCGAGGCTCTGGGGTTCCCCACACAATATTGTCTCATGGTCAAAGTTATGATGCAAGATGCTCAAGCATGTGTGGAGGTTAATGGTTTAAGATTGGAGAATTTTAATGTCTCCAAATCCTTTAGACAGGGCTGTACACTTTCCCTGGCTCTCTGTTCTAGTTGTTGATGCTTTATTCTACCTTCTGAGAGATAATCTCTTATCCCCAAGAGTTAAAGGTATCTCTTTGCCCAACAAGGAAGACTTGTCAAATGTATAATTTGTTGATGACACTACTTATTTGTCTATTTGGATGAAGACAACATATTTTCTTTGATGACCAAGATGGGCTTGTTTTGTGAAGCCTCTAAGAGCAAGATATATCTTCCCAAATTTATCATGCTTGGTTGGGACCACCACCCTCCTACCTGGTTTGCTAAATATCCTTTAATGTGAGGGGGTGGGGGTAGGGTCTTGAACATCAAGTGAGATGTCTTGGTATACCATTTTTTTTTCCCCAAACCTTAAAGAAATGTGGCATTGGGCTAAAGAAAAGATTGATAAGAAGTTGAGAAAATGGAATAAGCAATAATTGACCTTGGCATGTAGGATTCAGGTTTGGCAGAAGATTCTATCCTCATACAACATATACTTTTCATCAGCTTGGTTGTTTAGTAATGACCAATTTAATCACATTCAAAATCTTGTCAGAGATCTCCTTTGGTTGGATGGTAAAGGGAATAGGAAGAAGCGTGCAATAAAATGGGAGTAAGCATAAGGGAGGGCTTGGGTTGAAGGGTTTAAGAACTGAGGGCATCTCGCTCACTACCAAATGGATTTTCAAAGACTTATAAGATGAGCCTTGGAAGGTTTGATTAGACACAATATCTCCAGCTCTATCCCTATGCAAAGACCTAACTAGATGGGATTGTCTATTGGTGATATCATACCAGGACATTTCCTTGTCAAGCTAGTTGGTTCTATTGTTTTTAAGTCTATCTGGAAGGCTTGGGAATGTGTTAGGAACTTTATCTCACAAAACTCCATTATTAACAGTAACTCTAAAGTGTGTGGTGAGAGGTTCATCTAGTGCAACCTCCAACACAAAGGTAGGCCTCTAGCGCTCCTCGAAGGGTTCTCGACAAAGAGCTAGACTGATAAAGGAATCAAGTTATTTAGTGATAGTATTATTGATGGGCATGTGTTGTCTTGGCATGAGATCTGTAACAAGTTTGATATCCCCCAAACTCATTGGAGGACATATACTATGCTTAGGGAGGCTTGTGTTGTTCTCTTCCTCCCTAAGCTCTGTGAAGATAATGAATACAAGTTATGTTCTTTCTCCTGGTCGAATGAATCCCTTCTTCCTAAAGTCAAGGCTAAAACCATATACACTCAGCTTGTAGACAATAATGACATCCTTACTCATCTTGCCAGTTGTTGGAATCCCTTGCTTGATCTCTCATCCTTGCAAGTCACTCTCCACAACCTTTGGTCTAGACCAATTGAGCCTAAGAAAAATCGTTTCATCTAGAGCCTCATGCTACGAAAACTTCCCATTCTCAAATCCGGTGGAGACTTGAACCTCTATGTTGCTTGTAGATTACCTGAAACTATTTTTCAAATATTCTTTATATTTTTTTGCCAAAGAAGTCTGACTCTTATTTGGTATCTCTATTAATAAAAATATCAATGTCTGAGATATTATTGTTGGGTATGTGGCAGAGTTCAAGAAAGATACAAATCTCTTCTAGTATACTCTATAGTAAAATACTATGATTGCTTTGGAAGCTTAGGAATAATGATGTTTTTAGTGGTCAAAAAATTTACATTAACTATAAGACTTTCCAGGGACAAGTTTGAATTTTTTTTGTAGGATGGCATTGTCCGAGTATTTTCGTGGGAAATTTCACATGACTTTACTTGGTCGAGAAGCATTGAAGAGAGGACCTCGTTTGAGGTTAGACTTTCAAACTTCATGGTTGAGTTGGCACAATATAGATAGAGGGATGCAAGAGCCCAAGGTGGATGTTCGTGATGCAGTGGTTGTAGAGGCGGCAATCCCTATTGTTGTGGATCCACCAATACCATTTGTAGAGGCAGTTGAGGTCCCCAATAATTAGGGAAAGGTGCAAAAATGGAATGATGGACAAGTTGGTTGGATAGTGTGGTTTGATGATTCAATGGATGTTGCATAGTATGATGACATTATACAATGATTCCACTCTATTCATATTTGAAATTTTGCTGCAATTTGTATATCCTTATATATACCATTTTGTATAAACTTGTTAACAGTTAGGTTGATATTGGATGTGTACCAAGACATACTAGAAACTGCAATATTTTGAACAATTGTCCGACAATTTTGTAATGTTATTCCATATGCTTAATAGAAAAAAATTTGATAAAATATTTGAATTAAAAAAAATTAAATATAAATTAAAAAAAATTGATAAAAATATTTGAATTAAAAAAAATTGACATGAAAGGCATTAAAATGACCAAGCCGTCATAAAAAAAATTGAATATAACAGAGTTGACTGTCAAATTCCAGGCATGCACCCCGCTGAAAAAATATATATTAAAATAAATTGATCATGTTTCGAAGATGCACGTTATTTTCAGAGGAAAATCAAACCGTAATCAGGCCGAATGGCTGTCAAGATAAAAATGGCCGTTCCTCTCAACATTTCAAGTGAACAATGTCCAACCGCGTTGGGAAGTTTGAAGCCTAAACCATCGGAAAGAACATGTTCTCCAATTTTTTACTTTGAAAAGCTACGCATAAAATTCAACTCCATTGTGGCGTATTGGGTTTCAGAACATTGAGAAGTCAGGAATTCCTGTATTTCAGTGTACAATTTGAAATTGGGATTTTCTGTTTATAATTTATTTGGAGAAGGATCTGAAACTTTTTAACCATTCATAGCATATATTTTTTTATTTTTCTTTTAATCAGATATATGACGTTCCAGTACTACAGATTTGCAATTACGGTTTTTAGCGTTTAATTTTGAGCCGTATCGGAGCAGAGGCTGGGATTTTTTGACTGTATAAGTCTCATTGGAGTTTCGAGGGTTTAGCCTAACTTTTTAATGAATCGGAATTTGTGGACCTTAGTAACATACTTTTGGAAGACAGTTTAGAGTAGCGTTTGGTTCTAAATTGTATTGGAGCAAAGGCAGGGAGGCCTCCATTATTTTAGTCTTTGGTTGCTATTTTGACAAACTTCAAAACTTTTTAAAAATATAAGGTACACAACATGACACCATTAATTTGGGATTAGGTTTTCCGGGGCTTGGCTTTTGGGGCAGAGGCTGGGAAATACTGTCACCATGCGGCCATTATCAGCAATTTCAAAGGCTGCATTTAGGTTAATGTTTTCTAGTCAGCAGCGGCTAAACTGTCAGCTTGGCTACACTCAGTTAATTATTAATGACGATGGTTTACATGGTTATAGGAAGTTTAATAGCATTTTGAAGTTTGATGCAAAGGAAGTCGTTAAACAGAGGATTATGGGTGAAGGGTGGGTTTTGAGAAGGAATATATCCATTACAAGGATCGGTGCTCAGCAATTGAGGGGTTTCTTGGGTGTTGGAGATGGCGATGAAGACTCTGGACTGCCAAAAAATTAAGAAGTGAGACGTGTTACAGGGTAAGTACGGAAAAACCTTTTCTTAAAGTGTTATTCTATGTATATGTAAATAGGTGAGCTAAATTTTAAAGAGGTCACAGTTTATGTTTTTTAATCCCTAAACCTTGTTTTTACAAGTAACGGATTACTCTATAAACCGAAACAAAAAGTGCATCGCTTAGATTTTAGGGTTCAGGAACAAGCCCGCATCGAACTAAATTTTAACTCTGAAGCATTTACTTATACTTTTGAGGATGTCCAGATGCAAATTCTATCGATAAAACTTATATTCCATTCAAAATTGCAGTCTGTACCTAATTCGCCTGGCTTTGCTTTTAAGCAAATTTACTATTTCTTGTAGTGCAACTTTTCTTAACTACAATAACTTAAAGCGAAAGTGACACTTTACAAACATAGATCACCGTCAGGCTGAGAAGAAAGTTGATCAAGTTGTTGGATGTGCATAAGTCATATTTATAATTTACGTCTAATCCAAAGAAGCAAACACCATCAACGCCGTCAATTGGCAGGGTATCAATGTATACTCTAGATGATAAGTTGATCACAATTGGCCTCATTAGACATGTGTCTAATGTATACTCTAGATGATAATTCGATCCACAGTTGGCCTCATTATACAAGTGTCTAATTTTACAATACAAATCTTCTTTGTTCATGAGTGATTAATTTTAGTTGTGTGAATTTAAAACTGTGTCTATGCATATACATTCATAGAGTTGTTGATGCAGGAGCATCCTGGGGTAGTGGGCAATCCCGTGTCACCAAAAACATGTTTTGGTTTGATGTTGATTTGTTGCTTGGGAGCTCAGTAATTGGGTAGGTAACTAACTTGGAGTTCCTTGTTGAAGTGCTCGGTTACCTATTGACTCGGTTGTTGTTGGCTCATTCTCAGTGACTGGTTGCTCGGTCTCAGTTACCGAGTGGTGTTTGGTGTTTTGTGTTGTTGCTCGGTGGTGTCTGTTCGGTGGAGCTCGGCTCGGTTGTGTCTCTCACCGAGTGGTCTGTTTTTAGTGTTCTTGATCACCGGCGGGGTTTATGCTATCTCTTGGGCTAGCCAACTGGTGCATTTAATTGGTGGTTGCGTGTGGGTGATGTGACGACCTATATTTTGTTTGGTTCACTCTCCTATGCAAATTTAATGACCGTTGGAGGCTGATTGATGGATAACACATTGGTTTTGTGTTTCTTGATGCCGACTTGTGTTTTATTATGTTATTTCAATTGTAATGCCGACTTGTGGCAAGTTTGTATAAAAGAGAGTCTAGGTTGATGTTTAGAGAGAGAGAGAGGAGGAGATAGAGAGAAGACAGTGAATAGTAAGCTGATAAGCTGAAAAACTGTAAGTTGTTGCAAATAGTTGGAAGTGGGTAGACAAAAACAACAGATTGCTTGGAGGCTTGCGAGCCCAAGTTCAAATCTGGTTTCTTCCACTTAGCTATAGAGTAGACTGGGAATGTTGGATCCTGCGAGATCTTGTTGATGTTTTTGTTGTTTTGGCCCTAACCGGGAAGACCTTACAGCCCGACATGTTGCATGTAATTGATTCTGAAATTGAATATGAATTGATATAAGTTGTTATATCTTTGTTGTTGAGTTTCCGCTGTTGTCTTGTTGTAATACATCAAGTTTGGACAATCCTTTATTGGATCCTCCGAGCTTGACTGCGTCAAGTGGTATCAAAGCTGGTTTGTTCCTTGTGGAGCTTAGGGTTTTTGAAGATCTGGAGAGATGCCTCCGAGAAGATTGGACCTTAGGGTGATTGCAGATCAATTTGAGGAGGTGGAAGCGAGGATAACAGAAAGATTTAGATCGGAGATGGTGGCAATGAAGAATGAAATCATAGAAGGTATCGGAAATGTTGGATTACATAGAGGTCCGAGAACGGATGATGGTTATGAAGAAGCTGTTGAAGACTTTGAAGCTGCTGGATCTAGTGGAGATGACAAAGCTGATCGGATGGAGAGATCTGGAGGAGACAGATATGATCTGTTGCAGAGATCTAGAGCTCGGTTGAGTACAAGTTACTGAATGAAGGTGTCCAATTTTTCAGGTACATTGAAACCTGGGGATCTGATTGATTGGATCGGTGAGTTAGAAGACTACTTTGAGCTGGAAGACATTGAAGATCCGCTTAGAGTAAGGTTGGCACAAACTAAGTTGAAAGGACATGCTGCTTAATGGTGGAAAGAGTTGCAGAGGAACCGAGAAGAAGAAGGTGAGATGAAGATCAATCGGTGGAGGTTGATGGTAATAAAGCTTAAGGCTAAGTTCATCCCTGCAGACTATAAACTTGAGTTATTTATGAAATTGCAGAATCTGAAACAAAAGGAGATGACTGTGGAAAATTATATCGAGGAGTTCTACAAGTTGACTATTCAGTCTGGGCATAGAGAACTTTCTAAGGAAAAGGTGGCAAGGTATGTCAATGGTCTGAGATTCAATATCCAGGATGAGATTGGTATGTTGAAGATTGACTCGGTAGAAGATGGTTATCAGTATGCATTGAAGGCAGAAGATAGGTTGAAAAGAAGACATCATGGTAATTCCCGAGGGAAAGAGAAGCAAGAACAGCCGGTGAAAGATAAACCGAAAGTTGAAGATGAACCGAAACCCGTTGAACTAAGGAGAAAGACAGGTAGAGGTGTATTCAGAGGTATTTGTTACAACTGTGGTTAAGAAAGACATCGGTCATTTGAATGTCCCCCGTGCAGATAGGAGGGTCGGTAGTCACCAAAATGCTGTGGTTAATGAGGTTACTGAGAATGAACCTGAGGTGGAGGGTGTGACTCTCTTGCTTAGGAGAACTTTGCTGCCCTCGAAGCAAGTTGATTCTTGTCAGAGGAAGAACTTGTTCAGGACTGTGTGCAAGTTTGGTGGTAAATGTTGTAAGGTGATTGTTGATGGAGGAAGTATTGACAACCTAGTTGCTGAGGAGATGGTTCAGAAACTTGGTTTGAAAAGTTTGAGGCATCCTTGTCCTTATAGGATAAGTTGGTTAGAAGATGATTATGCAGTAGAGGTAAAAGATGAAGTATTATGTGACATTGTGGAGATGAGTTCTTGTCATGATTTACTTGGGAGACCTTGGCAGTATGATAGAGAGGCTATTCATGACTGTAAAAGGAATTTGATTACTATCCTGAAAGATGGAGAGAAGTCTATTTTGATTCTTTTGAAGGATGAAGGCAAAGGAAGGAGGAACATGAGCATTGGTAGCAGATCTGAGATGGTTGCAGTGGTTGGTGCAGACGCTCGGATTCAGGGATCTGAAGGTACATCAAAGAGTACTAGTAGGAAGGGGAAGCAGAAGAAGAACTGGGGGAAGAGTGTGTTGGTTGAGGACTTGGAAGACATGTATATCAAGAACCAGTTTGGGATCTATGTGTTGAATCCCAACAGATGTTCGTCCAACTACTGAGAACATCTTTTCGCACTCGGGGTGTTTGATGCAGGAGCATCTTGGGGTAGTGGGCAATCCTGTGTCACCAAAAACATGTTTTGGTTTGATGTTGATTTGTTGCTTGGGAGCTCGGTAATCTGGTCGATAACTAGCTTGGAGTTCCTTGTTGGAGTGCTTAGTTACCTGTTGACTCGGTTGTTGTTGGCTTGGTCTTGGTGACTGGTTGCTTGGTCTCGGTGACTGGTTGCTTGGTCTCGGTTACCGAGTAGTGTTTGGTGTTTTGTGTTGTTGCTCGGTGGTGTGTGTTCAGTGGAGCTCGGCTCGGTTGTGTCTCTCACCGAGTGGTCTGTTTTCGGTGTTCTTGATCATCGACGGGGTTTATGCTATCTCTTGGGCTGACCGACTGGTGCATTTAATTGGTGGTTGCGTGTGGGCGATGTGAGGACCTATATTTTCTTTGATTCACTCTCCTATGTAGATTTAATGACCGTTGGAGGCCGACTGATGGATAACACGTTGGTTGTGTTTCTTGATGCCGACTTGTGTTTTATCATGTTATTTCAATTGTAATGCCGACTTGTGGCAAGTTTGTATAAAAGAGAGTCTAGGTTGATGTTTAGAGAGAGAGAAAGGAGGAGATAGAGAGAAGACAGTGAATAGTAAGCTGATAAGCTGAAGAACTGTAAGTTGTTGCAGATAGTTGGAAGTGGGTAGACAGAAACAACAGATTGCTTGGAGGCTTGCGAGCCCAAGTTCAGATCTGGTTTCTTCCACTTAGCTATAGAGTAGACTGGGAATGTTGGATCCTGCGAGATCTTGTTGATGCTTTTGTTGTTTTGGCCCTAACCAGGAAGGCCTTATAGCCCGACATGTTGCATGTAATTGATTCTGAAATTGAATATGAATTGATATAAGTTGTTATATCTCTGTTGTTGAGTTTCCGCTGTTGTCTTGTTGTAATACATCAAGTTTGGACAGTCCTATATTGGATCCTTCGAGCTTGACTGCGTCAGTTGTAGACATTGGATGAATTGCATGCAAGGAAATTGAATTGAACATGAAACCATGCAAAAGAGAGAGAGCGCACACAAACTCATAAATAAACATACGATATTTACCTGGAAGAAAATGTGGGAAAACTTCAGTAAGTGGGGTTGTGCTTATGTTTCACTATTACGAAGAACTAAAGATAACAATCTCACATAGCGATGGCATTACTAACAATTGTAGTGTACTTGCAACCTTAGTAAGCACAACTAGAAGGATAGGATAACGGGGGCACCCGCACACACAAAATTATGATTCAATCTACAAATTCAAAATTTGGGAGAGTTCATAAAAATGTGAAAATATCATATATACTTGTATTGATACGAATATGACATTTGATTTACATAAAGGGGAATCAAACTCTTGTTTAGATTCAAGTAGCATCTCATACAAGCTCCCTACTTCAAAACATTAAAAGTGGCAACCATCAACTTCTATTAACTATTTATCTAACATCACTAGCTACCACCGCATATGGATAATTTTTGGAACAAATTTTGAGTTCAATAGAAAAATAGCTCATTTACATTATTATCAGATAGGTTATTTCTGTGAGAAAGCCGCTGGAGAATCTTTTTTCCTCCCTGAAAATTGTTAGATAATCCAACAAACAAAAAAGTTTCTCAGCAGAGATTCCCCTGTGAAATATTTGGTCTGATATGTACACCTGTGTGGTACAGCCCAAGCAATGCTGAATGCACAAACATTAATGCTATTAGTTAAATTAAATTAACACTTATATGGTTCTCGTTTTGTTCTGTTCTTTCTCCTATGATATCATTTTTGAGTGCTATTTTTTGAAAGGTCATGATCTTTTTTGTACTTTGTAGTGGTGTGATCAGATTGGTCTCATTTTGTGTAAAAATTGTATATTGAGCTTGTGGCCAAATTTGGCATCTGTAAGCACTAAGATCAACTGTAGTTTGCTGTTTTAGGCATCTAGCACTTGTAATTGCATTAAGCATAAAGTGCCAGATCATATTTTGCTGGGGGTTTTTGATTGAGTAATTTGGGGGACTAATATTGTTGTGGTTGATTGCGTTCTTTTGCTTGTGTTCATGCAATGGAGAAATCTCAAATTGAACTCCTAACTCCATATAATTATGCATCATGGAGAAAATCAGTATGGAATAATCTCATGGGAAATGGTTATCTTGGCTATCTAAAGGAAACAAGTTTTCAACTTACGGATCCCAAAGAAATGGCAATATGGGAGTATTGACATGGATGATTGAGTATTTAATGATGTTCTCTGTGTCCCTTTATTGTCAACCAATATCCTTTCTATCTATCAATTCACACATGGTGGAGTAGGAAAGAGTGTTCAGTTCACACTAGTTTCTGTCATCACTTGGAATTTGCATAACAGAGATATAATTGCAATTGGGGAGGTTGATTACCAATCTCGAGTGTACATCTCACATTTTGCGCCTATTGTTCCTATGGTTGATGTACACAAAATGGCATCTAGCGGGGACACTTTTGAGGAGATTTAGTATGGTCATTTGAATCTTGTAGTTCTTTCATCTACTAAGGTTCTAGAGATGTGCTGATATTCCAACTCCATCAACTATTGCATTTGATGATGCTTGTGTTGCCACAGTTTTGGCTTCTTGTGATTGAGTGCAGAAAAATTCACATTGTCTTCCAGGTGCTACATGGGATCATCTCTTGACAAACATTGAAGGTTTGTTGGTAGAGTCCCACATTTCAGATTTGGGAGACACTATTGATTGCATTCGTTTTCTTTTTGATGGAGACGATCCTTCTTCAATTATTATGAGGGAACACTTTGATTCCCTTGTTCATTCTCTACATGACTATTCCTTACAGTTGACATGAGTGTGGAAACCTTTGAGCAGCATTTGGATGTCTTTTTATCTTTAGAGGAGGTATCATATTTGGATGACATTCCACATCAGTTTCTAAAAGATCCTAGATTGTCGTCTTCATCAATGAGGGCTAGGATGTCTGATTTGATGGTGGCAGCTTTGGGCATCGACATGGAGACACTTTAGCATACTTCAAAGACATCACACTTCATCTTTCTTCCCTCATCTTCCGTAGAAGACATCCTGCATGCCATTTTGGTTTTGACTCTACATTGAGGGGGGTTGCATGGTCTCTCTTCTTCTCTTTTATGGAGAGGACCTTTTTCTTGCATTGGGTATTTATCCATCTCATTTTTCATTAAGAGATTTTGTTTTCATCTCTCTTTTAGGGAGGAGTTTTGTCCCACTAGGTTTTCTCCTTCTCTTCATTTGTGAGAAGTTGCTTTGCATTTGTACATGGGTACCTACAAGGTCTAATAGTCGGGACCCAGATTGCATCTTGCATTATTTACATTTGTGTATATTCTCCCCAAGTTGCACTTAAGGGCGGGGGGGTGGTGTTGGTGCGTAATGGGTCTTTTACCAAGCCAGTTCATCACCTAGGTCCTATTCACACTTGTTATTTAAATTTACTTAGGGTACACCGAATAGTTATTACTTTATGTCTTTATTCATAATATTAAGATATTTGTTAGAATCTTATACAATCCTATGTTCATGTTGGCCTATAGAAGAAGAAAAACTTTTAACGTCCACAAGGCCTATATATAACCAAGGAGTTCCCTTCGTAATATTAAGTTTTGATCCATCCTTTACATCCTTTGATAGAATAGTATTATTCTTTCATGAATACCTAGATCTTGGGTGGCTATAACCTGCAGCCAAATCTTGCATGGTATAAGCATTCTATACTCTCTCTTACAATTTTGAATATTAAAAACTTCCATTGGATATATAAAAACAATGCCCTTCTCAAATTTCATGAAAATGAAGGGAGTTACTGGTACAACGGGACAAAGAAAACAAGAAAATTTGAACAAACCCTTAGCGAAATACCTGCAGAACTCTAGTTCTAGTTGAAACATCGTAGATGAGAATAAGGCAAAAGGGCCCATGGAGGGGATTATTGAGCTTGTAGTAATTGTGAATGTAGAGCATGTACTTGATAAGGAAGATGAAGAAGAAAGTATTGAAAATGAAGTTTAGCTAGCTACCTAGAAAAATGCAATCCCTTGTATGAGGATGCAACCACTCTTGCCCTTGAAACAAAAGTGGTAGAAGACACCTGTAATAACCACCCCCCAGTTTGTATTTTTTTTGAATTTTTTGACTGAATTGAGACTACAATGCAATGTCCTTATCACTTTCTGATCACCCAGTTCCCAAGATGGGCAAGGTGAGAGCATATGGTGTATAGGACCACACCAATTACATAAAATCCAGCCAATAGAGTATTCTAATTAGTTGAAGCACACGAGGTGACATAGCTGGCCAAAACTTCACTTCTTTAGTGGAGTGTGCTATGCAAGAACTGAAAGGAAAAATATTTCCACGCTTATTCAACAGAATGCGCAGTTACAATGAGCATATCCACTTCTCCCTTATTTAGCAGATTGTGCAATTACGTAACACAGTCACTTCCACTTATTCAGTGGTGACTGCAATTACAACCACTTCCACTTATTCAATGGTGAGTGCGATGACAACAGTCACAACCACTTCCACTTATTCAGTGGGGTAAGAAAATATAATAAAGTGCAAGATGAAACCATTGGCAGTAATACCATCTAGTGTATTACAAGATGATACAAAATGCATTACTAATCATCATTAGAGAATATTAACTTGCTAATAAATGCTGATTATTGATATATATTTCTGATCACAAATGTAAATTTCTGTAACAACCCATTATGAACCAAATGACATTGATAAGTAGAATACTCAAGTACTCAACAAAGGATTACCTCTGATAGATGACATTAGAAGCTGATTGTAGGTCTGATGTCGCTAGGTCTTGCTGAAAATTTGTCAAAACAGAATTGAACACACACTAAAAACTGTGGATTGCTAAAATTTGACTAATACTGAAAAATTATAAGATCCTCCAACACTTTTTGCATTGTAACTCCTAAAGATCTGAAACCCATATCAAACCTTATACATGAATTATAACTTAAAGTGACATTTACATCACTCATAGTTTGCAGACTCGGACTTGGAGAGTACTCGGCAAACCCAAAATTTTCAACTCGGCAAAAACTTGGCAACTTAGAATGTACTAAAAAATAAAATGTCTTAAAGAATCATTTTTTTTTGTAAAATTCAATTACAAAATGTACTAAATTAAAAATTAACATCCTGAGAGAGGAAATGCATGGTTTTATTGCAAAAACATGTGAAAAATGCATTTTAACCAGCGTTTAACTTACATCGACATTTTCACCCATGTTTTTTTGCATCTATAAGAATACGAGAGTTAAACTTGTGAAAACTCGCCCAGCAAAAAGAATAGAGTACTCAGCAACTCGGAGAGTACTTGCAGAGTTTGAAATCTATGGCGTCACTTAAATGTTTATTTCATGTATGACTTGCCAATATGGTGCAGCCCATTAAAAGGAGTGGTCCTCAATCTTAGGTTTCACACTTGTCCGTTCGACTACTCAAAAAACACCCCAAGTGAGTTCCAAGGATACTACCACATCAAGATTGAAGCACAACACAAAACTCTCAATCTGTTTATTCCAAAATTCATTTTCTTCATTTCCATTCCTTGACGTGGGGAGAGCACCATATAAGCATTATTAGACGTTTTTGGGTCATGAAATGATGAACATAAAATAATATCAGACCAAACCACCACTAAATGTAGCAAGGTGTAACGTATGCCCTGTTTTCTTTTCTTTGGGGTTTTCTTTTGTGTGTTTATAGAAATAGATGGAGATGCAGAAGGGGTTTTATTTGCAATGATAACACTTGCAGCATTATAGAAAATAAATTAACTTATAAAATAACAATATTCAGGATATCTCACAACTTGATATTTTCAGATTTGTTCGTAACGAGAATCGCGGCGATTCAGGCGATTCGGCGATCCGACTCAACCTCGCCGATTTTTTTTGAGCCTGAATCAGAATCGGCCGATTTTTCCTCCAAAAATCGCATGAATTGCGATTCATGCGATTCATGCCAAAATCGGCGATTTTTTGCTCCATGAATCGGCATGAATCGGCTGTCAAGTCAAAATAATTAAAAAAACACTTGTTTTTTTATCTTTTTTTTTGTGTCTTTCATCTTACATACATTTATGATTTGATGTCTTATGGAGCTGACAAATAACTTTC
>MU224304.1:1094489-1110691 GCA_018584345.1 Thuja plicata
AATCTCTAAATTTCAAGGGTTTTTTCACTTTGCCGATTCGTAGCCGATTCATTGGCGATTCACCGCCGATTCGCGATTCGATTCGGCCTTGCCGATTCCGAGCCGATTCCGATTCTCGTTACTTTGCATAAAACTGAAGTTACAATATATCATGGAAATAAGAGCAACCCAAATTCTAAAATTGCATTACAATGCCATTTCAGACACACCTAGAAAACTTGATTGACATTGATGATCAACTGCAGAAGAAACCAGCTCCATGAAGCTTACCAAAATGGATGCAAGTGATGTAACAACTAAGATAAGCTTCCTTTGTCCACAAAACTGATACTCAATGCTGAAGAAGCCTTAGGTGCCTCCTCTAGGCCAAATAAACACTGCCAAACCCTCAACTGGCAACCCAAAAAACCCCATGCCACTCCTAGAATAGTACAGCCTGCTTGGTAGAAGGTACCCAGCGATGGGAGACGCAAACAGCAGGTAATCTCCTCGAAAACACTCCTCAATTGACCTCCAGATGTCTGATTATGTAGTAAACTTTGTGCAAACTGAAAGTATAAATCCACAATGAAGCCCAATTGTGATCTCTGTATGAAACCACGAGACAAATCTTTCAGATTGGATCTTTCACCAATCTAGAAGATGACACTTGCAAGGGTTTTTCTCTTCACAAAGTCACAAAATGATCAAGTTCAACCAGCAAGAGAAATCTCCAAAATAACATATCCAAGCATAACCAAATGAGCTCCCAAACTTCACTTTGATTTTGTGAACTATCTTCTTCACAATCCCAGGTAACAGTTGGCATTAATCATCCCTTAGCTGTAGGTGACTACCAGTAAACCCTCCCAATACAATGGTTAGCTCCAATAACTGTTACCCGCATGGTAAGGTAACTATTTGTGCAAATGTTATCGTATCAAATCCTAGATAGCCTTTAGCAATCCTTCACCTCCATGAACCAAGTGAATGCTAGCTAATCCAAAAGATACAATAGTAGCTCTAGGCAAATCCACCATTGGCACAATCCAGTGACAACTTGATAATTGTAATTGTATCAACTTCACCTCCATGAACTAGGTAAATGCTGACTAATTCCTTGCAATAGCCCAAACATCAATCATTGGTACAATTTAATGACTACTTGTCATTGCATAAATATCCTAGTGGCTCACACTTGTGGGGGTCAAATATAACAAGATTCATTGTAGAGACCAAATAAATAAGTATATCACAACTAAGCAATCTAGGACACTATGGGTGCGGGATTAAATTTGTTAATCACATAACAATTACATAGAACCAACACAAGATGGCCTCAAATCAACATGTATTGTTAAGTAGATACTTACTATAAGGTAGTCAACCAATTTGCTTCTTTCAACTTGCTATTCAAAAGCAAATTACGTATTATGTACAAGTTGTCAAATTTTCTTTAACTCTTTCATAATCGATTGATACACATTTGGCCTAATCTGAAGTCTACAAAAGAGTTGATACACATTTGGCCTAATCTGAAGTCTACAAAAGAGGAAAGGTCAAACAAGTCATAAACAATCCCCAATCCTTGGATTATCCCCCCCAAACCCTTCCCCTATCGACTTGAAGTCACAGGGGCATCCTTCACCCGAGGATGGCATATGTACCCGCTTCTAAACAGATCAAAGTTACACATATTTCTCCGTCCAAGGTCTCGCAAAGGACACCTACTCACAAATCCCATAACCAAAGTTTCATTAATGACTATCTTACTACTCCAACAGAGTTCCTTTAAATGGTCACCAATAGTTAATAATGCTTAATGACAAGCAAGGAATTTTGACACCATTCCCCATTTGGCAAGCCTAAACTATAATACTTCCATTTAAGGACATCAGGATCTCCATCTAAAATTTGCCACCTTTATTATTCATAATCCAACATGAGTATTCTGAAATTTCTTATAGGACCATTTAATTAACACAAAGGGCCAGGGTTGATTTTTCAACAAGAAATTCTTTTTTGTTTGCACAAACCATATTTATCACTAGGATAAGACAGTAGGCCATGAAGTTACATTATTGGAATCATAATTATCATGTCCAAAAGTTATGTTATAAGGATAGCCATGTTGAGTTTATTTGGCTAACTCGTAAGAATGAACAATATGCTTAGGCACACCATTATAGGTTTCGGGTCCCTCACTACTCTAAATAAGCATACCTAGGTATGAGGTTGTTAGTAAAACTTGATTTCTTCTATGAATAGGATATTAATAAGGCATATAAGTCCATATAAAGTGTTATTCATGTATCATTACCATCCATTGATAATGTGAAAATTCTGGATAAGACTCTCAATGAGTTTCCACTACGGAATGGTTCAATGATATCAAATGTCATAATCAGATTATATTATATAATTGTATAGGGTTCAATAGTTTTAGAACACTCAAGAGCATGATCCATTAGGTCCAAAATATATAATGACAAATCCTCCTGTAATTTAAAAGTTTAGTTAAATATCTTTAAACAAGTAGTATATTGCCTCATCCATATTCTAATACAAGGTTCATCAGAGTAACCTAATTGTACCCTCTTATGCTATCATTTAGTGCAAGCATACAATGACAACCTCTATCAAATATATGATGAAATGATAACAGTCAAGGATACCATAAGTGTGGTTTATATCCCTACTAAGAAATGTATCTGATTTATTTGTAGACCATGAATGTAGATAAAACAATGTCAATATGAAAGTCTTGATTAAATATACTACCAAGATAATTCCATATTTTCTTTTTCAGATAGATTATAATGTTGTCAGCCCCTATATGCAAGTTAGGAAATCTCTAGGGAAGATTTATTTATAATTTTATATAGACAAATCTTCATAAAATAGTCAATGTGCAGCCTCTCTTCAACAAAAATAGTTCTCTTTGTTTTATAATTACCATGACATCAGTTCATCTTCTCATTATACATTTAGAAGCAGAAATTCAAGTATAGATCTATATAGTCTCCTCACTGCTATTAGGAGTATCTCCCCTCAACATGCCACTGTTATAGTCCAAATTAATGCAACTGCTATCCCATAACTTTTTAAGATCCATATAACCGAACATTTCAAACTACTGTGGAAGGACTCTCTCTTTTTTCTTATAACATCAGATGCAATATAAATTTGATGGCATGAATATCTTAGTTAGGATATTGACTATTTGCAGTATTACTTTGCTCACCTTCTGTATTTGTATTAATTGGTATAAGGCTACAGGCCTAGTCGCATGTATACTACATTCATCATGCAATATATTTCTTTAAAGTTTGATGTGCCACTTTATCAGTCATGAGCATTATCTCAACCACGTCATAGATAATATGTTCAGAGGCTTAATTTCTACTGCTTAATATTTCTTTTGGGTTATTATCAATGGGAGATAACTAATAGACCATGATGATGAACCAACTTCTCAAAGATTTTCACACTAAAATGCCAGGTCTTGAGCAGGCCATTATTGTTTACAAGTTCAAACATTCCCTTTACTTAAACTAAGACAAAATGAAACTGAAACAAATGAAAATCACTACCTATGCACTGTATAATAGATACTCTATTCTTCTTTGGCAGATTTGAACCCTTCCTCTGTCCTTGCGTGCATTTCTTCTTCTCTGAAATGTGGTCTCGTTGAAATTGCATCCTCCCTGCCTATGCCAAAATGGGAGCTTTGGGGATGTTGCTGTTGCAACAGCCCTGGTAGGCATACATTTAAAATGTAGAAGCATACACCGAGCATGTGAACTGCATAATGTAATGCCCAAGAGAAATGTAGTCTCACGGCTGCCATGATTGCAGGATGCGCACAAAATGGTTTGTTTTAAAAGGCTTTAAAAATGTTCCAATAAATACAGTTGGCCAACGTGAATCCAGCTTCCCCATCCTCTTTCGCCAGTGTAAACTTCCTAGAACTTGCCCTCCAAATCACGCCTTCACCCTTGTTTGTTCCCCTAAAAACAAATCTCGGATTCCTAGAATAATGGGTGGTAAGGGTTTTAAAGTAAATCTAAAGCACACATTTTCCATGCAACCTGCAAATTTGGTCCATCAAGGGACATGGACTCCATACTGGATTAATGGCAGGACCCTTACTTTGGCTTGTATATTCACTTCAATGATTGAGGAAATGATATGGGCACCATGCCCCATTAATGATGTAGTCTCCCCTCGAATACTTTATTTTCATGATTTCATTTTTTAAAATTATTTTTCCACACCCACCCAATCCAACTTGGAGGTCACTGGTGAGGGATGTGATGGCATTATTAATAATATAGGTCTCCCCTATGGAAATTGGAATATGCAAGAAATGATCTAGGAGTAATATGAGAGGAGGTTTTAGGAATATAACTAGAAGGCAATGGCCTTGGGATTCTTCTGCTTGGTTAGAACTAGATTGGCTGCCGAAAATATGGACCCTGGAAATCTCAAGGCTGAATCAGAGCTGCTATCCTACTCTGTGGTTTGTAAGTTCTTGAGAATGAACCCATGATGCTTGGAGAGTGGTTTTTGCAAGGGTCTTTTAGTGTCCTTAATCCAAAGCAGCATGCAGAACCTATCGATACTGTGCTTTTTTGTTCTGAAAGTTGTTTGTAAATGGTCTAGTCATAACATGAATTCACAAAGTCATGCACGTCTTTCATTTTGGGCCCACATATGTTTTTTAACAGGGAAAGTGTTTGCTTAAGTTTTCATGCTGTCAATAACGGTGATCTTGTTGTCAAAAATGGTGATCCCTTCCATGATTTGATGTGAACAAACTGCAATTAGCAACTTTCAGTTGCTTCAGTAGGATGACCTTCAGTCTGTTCAGTTATTTCCTCTGCACGTATATGTCTAACTAAGTACTGGTGTGAACTGCTCATACATTTCACCATAGTGTTAGTTACTCATGCATTTCACTGTAATTTCTTCTATAACAGTGGTTTCTTTATTGTAATATATAGAGCAGTCAATATTGAATGAATCAATGAGTTAGTTTTCTATTCTAAATGCTCTATTAATTTTTTTGGTATTCTCTACAAAAGCTCTGTTTCTTCCTTTCAGCTAGATCTTGTGCAGATTTAGTTTAATTTTTACATGGTATCAAAGCCTGGGAGCTAGGAAGGAGAAACGTAAACAAGTTATTTGCAGGTATTGAAAATTACAGCTGCTAAGAATGGAATTTCCATTGTATTCATTGTCTGTTTTTGTACAATTTTGGAGATTATTTAAGGAGTGAATCATGTATAAGGTTTGTAGATGTAAATATTGTGGGAGCAATCAACATGGGCATGAATCGTGTCCTTATTTCTCACACAATGTTCTTCAACTCTTGCTTGGGAGTGCATCAAAATCTCAAGTTGCTCCTTCTCCACCTACAGAGACAGTTATTGTACCTTCATTGATTGAGACTTGTATTCGTATTAAGCGGGATAATTTGTCTCTTTGTCTTCCTGATTGGGAATCATTTCTACCAGACTCTGCATCCTTGTTTGTAGAATTCCACATTGCCGACTTGGAGGACACTATTGAGGATCTTTATATCCTCTTCTATGACAATTCCTATGGAGTTGATTCATCTTCTTTTGATGTTATGGGCGCATCTTCAGACCCTCTTGGTTTCTCTTTGTTTATATCTGCTTCTATTGTGACACTACCAGATTTTCATCAGTCCAGCTATCACCATACATCCAAGGTCACTGTACTTGAATCTTCTATGGTACCTAATTTATCTAATCAGCATTTGTCACACCTTGGCATTGGCTCAGAGATCTATGAGCAGCATTTGAAGGGGTCATCTTTGTCTTTGGAGCTTTTTCAAAATCAGTTACCATTGGTTCCTTGCTTGTCACCTTCTATAGTGATTGGGTGTGCACCTGATTGGTTTGTGGCATCTTCATCATCCAAAGACTTGGCGACACAGGAGAGGCATCATCATATATTTGGATTCTACTTCCTCCAAATTCCTATCGAGAATGGGAAGCATTCCTGCATTTGTACTTGGTTTATCTTCTTCCCAAGGGGAGAAATATTGTTTGTAGGTGTTGGACGATGTTTTGTCTTCAAGCACTCATCATTTCTGCAGGACATTACACATTGTGGGTGGATACTTGGTCCTTCCATTCCACTTCTTTTCATTTTCACTTTCTACGAAACTTTCTTAGAGTGAAGGATATTGTAGCATAGCAGCTACTATGTAGAGTTTGTGTAAATTTTGAGAGGGGGTTTTGTTCCCATTGGGTTTTCCCTCTTTCCTCTTTTCTTTGTTTTCTTTTGTCTCCTTAGTTAGACTTTCGGGGGTGGGGTGTTAGCGTCAGTTTTCATGCTTTCAATAACGGCGATCTTGTTGTTAAAAACGATGATCCCATTCCATGATTTGATGCGAACAAGTACAATTAGCTACTTTCAGTTGCTTCCATTGCTTCCATACAATGACCTTCAGTCTGTTCAGTTATTTCCTCAGCATGTATACGCCTAAGTAAGGACTGGTGTGAACTGCTCATGCATTTCACCGTAACTTCCTCTCTAATGGTGGTTTCTTTATTGTAATATATAGAATAGTCAATATTGAATGAATCAATGAGTTAGTTTTCTATTCTAAACGCTCTGTTCTTTTATTTTGGTATTCTCTACAAAAGCTTTGTTTCTGCCTTTCAGCTAGATCTTGTGCAGATTTAGTTTAATTTTTACAGCAAGTACGTATCAATCTATAAATACTGATCAATGGAGTGCAGTATTCATCATCATGTTATAAGATTGAACCCAATTTACTTAATACAATGATCCTTGAACATTAAAATCCCTGAAATAAAGTTGTCCGCTTTAATGATACTGTAACTATTACTGTTTTTCAAATACTAATTAGATTTACTATGAAACTAATATATTAATAGAATATTAAAATTCAAAGCAGAGCTCACATTGTTTTACTCTTTAACCCAAATATCATTCCCTAGGGTGAATTTCCAAACTGGAGGCTGTCCATTTGAAGATAGTAAGCTTGAGAATCAGATATGTGCAAATTGAGAGTGGCCTCTATGTTATGCTTGAAGCCAATAAAGCGATATGCTCCTCTCGAGCAAAATCTAGCGAACTAACATGAGTGGTATCTACATATGTTTGAAGCTATAAGTGATTGATATGTTCCATTCTCTCAAGCAAAGCCTTCAAACGCACATGATACAAATTGCTAGGAATTGTTGGTCCTGTATAGATGTTTCTTCAAGGCATGGTATTTAATTTCAAGCACATTTGCAAGAGGTGTCGAGGAGACAAACTTGCAAGTGAATATATAGGATAGTTTCGCAAGCTTGGTTCAACTAAATGCATATATAGTGAACTACATTTCAGTTATGGCCAAGGCAGACAGTAACGGGGCATATGGGACTCCCTTAGTGCAAGGCCTTGTATTTTATTCAGCCTCCTCAGTTTTAACCCTTTGACTGAGCTTATGATAAATCGGGCCTTCTCAATCCCTTTAAACTTTAAAGATTAAGGTATATATTGTTGGTGTAGATCTTTACATAATTTCGTACTTGCTCACGAGTTGTCTCATAGTCTTGTTCATTGTGTTGTGTATGTAGTCCAACTTAATCACCAAGACGTATTACCTCGCAATTAGATCGAGGGAAACACAATTTCTGCTTGCTCTCATGTAAAGACATGGGAAGTAGTCTGCTAGGTTTTGGGAAGCCGCAAGAAACATAATCAGCATTTTGGGTTACCCTTATGTCTAGAAAAGGGAGGTAGTGTGCTAGGTCTCAGAAACCATCCTCTTTGCTGGCCATAAGCTTGCGTTGGGCTTTCTCTAGTGGACAAGAGGGATATATATGTAAATAATGTGACAGTTGAGTTTTGGTATATCTTGAAGTTTCATTTTGGAGTGTGATGCCCTCAAAGACAGCCGGGACAAATATGTAAATATCTTTATAGCTGGTTCTTAGTATAATCTATCCCGCGAGGGGACCATTGAGAAGTTGGGGGGTGCTCATCATCTCATTGAATAGGAAAAGGATTGAAATGGAAAAGTCAATTTGACCAGGCTAACTGTTCCATAGGCTATTTTAGGCTCATGGACGTTAAAAATTTTCTTCTCCTAACGAGATAGCCAAGGGAATTTTAGCCTCGTAGACGTTAAAAATTAAAATTGTCTTCTAGTGAAATAACCAACATGAAGTGCAACAATTTTGAGGTGGACGTTGAAAATGCGCCCGTGAGATAGAGACTTGGAGGAACACCTACGCGGATACAGATAAAATAATCCTGCAATAAGGACTCTTGTGGGACCCCGTGATCGTTGGTTACCGATCATATGAACCTTCCCTGTATACTTCAATTTTACTTCAGATGGACACTGGAGAATATTATTAATTCTGAGATGGACCTTCAAAATCATCTAGTGTAGGGGATTACCAAACTACCTTTCAACGGAGAGAATATATTGAAGGATGGCAGACAATACGCTGTACTAATCCAAGAATAATTCTACTTGGCATTGTATACACACATTGGAGAAAACAACGAATAGAGCAATCATACTACTATCGTGAACTTAAAGGCTGCTAGCAGGAGAGAAACCAATTTTGGCCAGACTGATATCGTCATGGACGACTCCAAAGGTATGTTTCACGATAACCTGCAATCAGATTCTTCTTTTTGTGATCTGACTCTGTTGTGTGCTTCTGATAACAGACAGCTTGAGAAAGGAGTTGTTGGTGGACGTGGATGGATCAGCCGACGAAGAAGACTGTCATCCGAAAATACGAGTACGAGACCTGCGAAGAAAAACAGAGGAAGGAGCTTCCATTCTGTCAGGAGTGTCCGTGGACATATGGAAGGGCAGCGTTGTGGGCATAATAGGACCCAGCGGCAGCGGAAAGTCTACGTTTTTGAGGTCTCTCAATCGCCTCTGGGAGGCCCCGCCGGATTCCGTTTTCCTCGACGGAAAGGACATAACCAAACTCAACGTGCTCTCTCTCCGTCGGCGGGTCGGCATGCTCTTCCAAACGCCCGCTCTGTTTGATGGTTAGTGTTTTTTCTTTCAATTAGATTGTTCGCGTTGCAACTCTCTGCTCGATTCTGTTGGTAAAATCCCCGAGGTTAAAAATCGTGTCCCTGTATGTTGAGAAGCTATGCGGTTCTTGGGACTTCAAATTGATTTTTCTTTTTTGTCATTAGGCTTTCTGGATTCATCTGCATAATGTTTCAGGTCTTCTGTAGGATCCGTAACAGTACACTGAAAATTCACTTGAAAACAAAATGGCCTTACGCAATTTTCTTGTGAATAGATACAGCAATATTTATTTTCGTTACCTGTAACAGCACACTGAAAATTCACTTGAAAACAAAATGGGGCCTTACTAGTTTTCTTGTGAATAGATACAATAGTATTTATTTTCATGACCTGTAACAGCACACTGAAAATTCACTTTGAAAACAAAATGGCCTTAACACAATTTTCTTGTGAATAGATACAACAAAATTTATTTTCAGGACCTGTAACAGCACACTGAAAATTCACTTAAAAAAGAAATGGACTTACTCTTGTTAATAGAAACAAAAATGTTTATTTTCAGGACCTGTAACAGCACACCGAAAATTCACTTGAAAACAAAATGGCCTTACACAACTTTCTTGTGAATAGATACATTAATATTTAATTTCAGGACCTGTAACAGTACACTGAAAATTTACTTGAAAACAAAATGGCCTCAATAATTTTATTTCGTATAGATTCAATAATATTGTTTTTTCTGGATAGAGATTTGCATTTACAACAAAAGTATCCATAATCTACAAACTGATCCCTTTCATTTCTGTGCAGGGACCGTGGCAGACAATATACGTTACGGTCCGGGCTTGCAGGGCAAGAAACTGAAAGACCAAGATGTGGTGGACTTTCTAAATTTGGCGGACCTGGACGCCTCCTTCGCCGCCAAATCTGGCAGCGGCCTCTCCGTTGGACAGGCACAGCGTGTGGCCCTGGCCAGAACCCTAGCCAATGAACCAGAGGTCAGAAGCATTTACTTAAAACTAATTCATTGTTTCTTCGGGGCAACCAGATTTAACAAGTTGGCTAATTTGGCGGTGCAGGTTTTATTGCTGGACGAGCCGACAAGTGCTCTGGATCCCATCTCGACGCAGCACATCGAGGATTCCATCGTGAAGCTGAGAAACGTGAAGCAGATGACCATCGTTATGGTTTCCCATAGCGTCAAACAGATTCAGAGAATAGCAGATGTGGTTTGCCTGTTAGTTGACGGGCAAATTGTGGAAGTTTTGAGGCCTGATGAGCTTTCCAGTGCTAACCATCCGATGGCTCGCAGGTTTCTGGAGTTGAGCGCGTGACCTGCCTCGGGTGTTTCGCGAAGCCCGAATCACCATATATAATAATGACGATATTTTAAGTTTCGTCCTTGCAGTACTTTGTCCGCAATGTAGGTGGATTCCGCCATTTTATATGATATAGATCTGTAGTTTTAAGTAAATTGTATGTAAGTAATTGTTTCATATGCGCCAGAAGATTCTGAATTGCAGAGAACCAAAGCAACGTTTATTTTATTCAGGAATACTTTCTTGTATGTTTTATAAAAAACAGAACCTTACATGCTTTATAAAAAAAAGAACCTTACTTGTATGAGTTTATTTTATTATTTTATTCAGTAATACTTGCTTGATTCAAGATGCCTTGTTCTGGAATCAAACTCTCTGATCAATACCCACGTGTATGATGACACATTTTTATATTGCATGGTGTTAAATTAAATAATATTTATTGATGGAGATATTTGATATCTGAATATAAAGGGGATCTTTTGATGTTGTTATACAGATATATTTGGCAGTTTTAAAAACTATAATTATACAAAGTAATCAAACTCCTTGAAATTTATTTTTTAGTTAAAGATTTATTTATAGTATATTTATAATTAATTATGTGATGAAATAAAATTTGAAAGAATTACAGATTTGGTCTCTTGTTGACCTGAAGAATAGGATAATGGTTTTGAATCACTCTTATAAGTTCTTACCTAAAAGTGTTTTATAAAATAATTGCATTGCTGTGGATTTTGTTTTGTTTATTAAGGATTTTGATAATGTATGCAATTGACTTGAAAACTATGCTTTTGTCAAGTACTTTGTTGAAATAATATCATTTAAAAACATATGAAAGATTTGAGTTAAATTTGTTTGAGCCCCTCGTTAAATTCATGTGGAGGTTATCTGAAACCTCAGTACGATTTTCTTTTTTCTTTTTCATTTGTTGAATTTAAGTTTGTTAAGACCATTTTTTAATTTTGTCCTTAATATAACTATACTTTCTTGTGTCTTTACCCTATGGACATGAAATTTAGTTGTCTTTGCAAAACACTCTTTGTCTTAATCAAGGTTGAGTTCTATGCTACTCTAACCATTTCTAGAGCATATGGCTCCCTCATTGGGCATGTTGTTGATGTTGAGTTTGATTTGTTTTTTTGGTCATCCTTAGAAAATAGTTTGTGTTGAGGTTGAGTTTTTTAAGGAACTCAAGGAGTTTATTGAAATCTAGGTAGGAGTGTAGAACCCGCCCAACTGATCATGCACATCAAGTTGTCAAACATATTTAGTATGCCTTACCTTGGACTTACTTGTTGCCAAGTTGAGGTCACGAAGGAGTGAGTTGAGGCGAGACTAATCCTCTGGGGATGTACCAAGCCGCATGCAAGCCAAGTGCATATATACCCACACATGTCTATACATGTGTATATATACATATATACACATGTGTGTATATACATGTATATACACACACATACACACATATATGTATATATACATGTGTATATATATACACATACATGTATATATATACACACATGTGTATATATGTACACAGGTATGTGTATATATATACATATGTATATATATACACACATATATGTGTATATACCATGTGTGTATATATATACACATATATCTATGTATATATATATATATACACATATACACATATACACACATTTGTGTATATATACACATACATACATTTGTGTATATATACACATACGCACATATACACACATTTACACATCTATCATGTCACGGATCCGACGAGATATTAAATTTTCTTTTGTAAAATTTGGAATTGAAATTCCAATTCCACCTATTTAGGTGGAAGATTGATATGCCCATTTTTGGGCAAAATGGGAATTTCGTAATTCCAATTCCATTTTTATTTATGGACCCAAACATGAAATTTGGCATTATCCAGAATTAGATAATACCAATTCCAGTCTAATTCCAGCCCCCAAATGGGCCCTTTGAGTCTATTATGAGTTTCCCTCAAACACTTTCTTGCATTAGGCTCCCGTGGTTGTTTGAAAACTGTGTCTCACACATTGCCAAGTGTGCTCCAAACTATTCCAACTCACTTTCTGAGATTCAAATCACATCTTCCAGTGGTTTGTTCTTCCAGTTAGCAAAGTATTCCTTGTATTCCTTATTCTGTGTCTTGTGCCTCATTCGGTTGTCCAGTATCTGCTCAATTTGCTGTAGTGGTGCTTATAATAATTGCTATTGTGGTAGTGCTTCTATGTATTCCTCAAGCGCTCCATGAAATTGATAGAGATCTGTAATGTTGAATGTCAATGAAATTTCTACTCCCTCTGGCAACTCCACTTCATAGGCATTTTTGGAATCAAAGTATCAGATGATCTTGCAAGGTCCAAACCTTGTCATCTTCATCTTATTGTATGTGCCAGCTAGATATCTCTCTTTTGGAAGATAAACCATGACCTCGTCACCTTCTACAAATTCCTTCTATCTATGCTTGGTGTCTATTCGCTTCTTGTATTGATTGTTCATGGCTCTAAGTGTTGTTGGACCCCCACATGGACAATTTCCATGTATACTCCTCTACTTCTACACTTGTCTTATTATGTGGGATATTATCTCTGAGTTTGGTTACTCCTCTAGGCTATAATGCGGTAATAATTTCAAATGGTGTCTTTTTGATGCCCTCATTTCGAGTTCGTGGCCTTGAGGTATGAATTGACCCTTCAACTTTACCACCATCCTACCTCACTTCATGATCCACTCTTTTCCTCTCCATTTCCTATGCAACTGCACTTCCTTTCACTATGTAATGGCATGTCCTTTCAACTTGGTTTTTTCAAACCTCGTTCGCTTTGAATACTTAATTTCTTCAAATTTGAAATACTCATCTATCTCATTGATCCAATCAATCAACTCTTCTAGATTCAGGATTTCAGCATAAATAGGAAATTTCATCCTCCACCTCTTCCCAATTCTATCAACCACCTTCATCATCTTGATCTGATGTGATTCTTCTTCCTCGTCGTCTTCTTGCTCTTGCCTCTCTGAAGCTTCATCGTCGCTCTTATTCCCTGACTTGGGTTTAGGCCTTTCCTCTGATATTCTTCAACAACATCTAAACAATTCTTCACAGCCCTCATCATGTCCATCATTTCTTGTACTGATCTTCCTAAAACATCGGCCATGATTGGTATTCTGCTCCTCGACGTCCTTTTTTCCAACTAGGTGTGACTACCTCAATTTGGCGATTCTAGTTCCAGGTTGTAACTACCTCACTTTGGCGATCGCTTAACAAAACTACCTCTAGTCAGCGACCTGTCCACACTGAAGATCTTCCAAAACTTCTACTTTTGCAGGCTTGAAAACTTGCTCTAATACCACTATCAAGGTTAGAGGGTCCAGGATGAAGTTGGACTATCCAACCTTGTATCCGATTACACAAAACACACAACACATAATTGAATGCAGAAGAAAATCAATACTTAAAATATTGAAAATGGTAAATTAACATACTCGTAGGCTTACCTCCGCCATTGGCCCCATCAGGCTTACATATCTATCCCGTCGTCTACTCTGCAAGGCTCGAAAATGCTATGCACACTAAAGTAATTGAGTCCAATTTGAGTTGCTTTGGGACATTCCCGTGTCACCTGATCAAAAAATTCTCAAATGCCTAACCCATGTAACAGTTCATTACGTTGCCAGTATTATGTATGAAATTCCATGGATATGGCAATATGCGAAGAAGTTCTTTGAGAAAAGAAAGTCTAGAGATGAAAATTAATTTGAAGTATGGCTTCATGAGAAAGAGAATAACAGTAATCTTCATGAGGAAAAATTAGCCGTATCAAATGCCCAAGGACAATTCAATGAAAAATATTGAGATTTTTCAGTTGATGTATGTAAACAAAATGGATGGATACTGATTCTGTTTGTTTTGCGGAATTGACCAGGAATTGGCATTTTCAAATTTTCAAAATGTTAAATTCCCTATTTGGTTCCAAATAAAAAATTGGAATAGGGTTATGCGAATTCTAATTTTGGGTCATTTTGAGCATTCCACAATTCCCATTCAGACCTGGAATTGGAATTGAAAAGTGAAATTGGAATTGAGAGTATTATTTTTGGAAGGAAAATGCATTCTCATTTTTGTGTCAATAATGTATATTATATTGCTGTAATTTTGGGTCATTTTGAGCATTCCACAATTCCCCATTCAAACCTGGAATTGGAATTGAAAAGTGAAATTGGAATTGAGAGTATTATTTTGGGAAGGAAAATGCATTCTCATTTTTGTGTCAATAATGTATATTATATTGCTGTATATATATATGCGCGCGCGCGTGTGTGTGTGTGTGTAGATGTGTGTATATACACTCATATGTATATATACACACATGTATATATAGTATATATACTCATGTATATATACATATGTGTGTATATGTGTATATATATACACAAATGTGTATATATGTGTGTATATGTGTATACATGTGTATATACATACATATATGTGTATATATACATGTGTATATATACACACACGTGTGTGTGTATATGTGTGTGTACACACATTTGTATATACATGTGTGTATACACACATGTGTGTGTATGTGTGTATATATGTGTGTCTATATATACACATGTATATATGTATATATATGTGTGTATATATACACGTGTATATATGTGTATACACACACGTGTGTATATACACACACGTGTGTGTATATATGTATGTATGTGTGTATATATACACGAGTGTGTATATGTGTATGTGTGCAAAAACAAAATTCCAGTTTTGTGGAACCAAACGCAGAATTTGCATCTTCTCAGTCATCTTCCAAGTGAACCAAACAGGACAAGCCCATATTCTAGAATTTGTTTTGAGAATAGCAGAATTCCAGAATGGATTTAATTCCAGCATGCACAAATTCCACGAAACAAACGCGCCCTATAATTACATTGAACACATGTCCTATAAACAACGAATTACAGGTTGCAACAATTTGAAGAGGCAATATTTTTTTAGCAAAAAATGAGAGAATCTAGGAGGAGGTTGGTGACTTGTTCAAGAGGCTGAGGATGCAATTTTTACTTAGCTAGAGCTAGTTGAGAGACTCTAGGAGCTTACCGAGGGTCCTCATCATTAGGTAGGTCAAAGTAGAAGACTTTTCTTCATGAAGCCATCACTTTGGGACACATTTGAGGTCTCAAAAATAGAGATATTAGTTGGGTTCCCAAGTGCATTTGATTAAACAAGCTAATGTAACACATGTTTTCTTCCTCAATACTTTTTCCTTTATTGTAGAAAATTGTTGCACATTATAAAGTACAACCTTAGGTTTCTCTTTTCACTTAGTTTTTTTTTTCAGACTTGCATTTTGTTGATCTCGCATCGTTGTTGTCCTTGATGTCAAAAGATACTAACTAACTTGGTAACAGTCAACAGACATTCGTCAATTTGCTATTTATTTTAGGTTGATAATGATTTCATGTAGCTATTGATTCAAGTCTGATTACATTGCATAAGTTCGATCATCATATGTAACTTACTACTTTCATCAATTTAACAATGTATTCTTGAGCATTAGTTTAGCATCAGTTTGGTATGATCGGTAAAATATTTGGTTGTGTAATAACCTAAAAATAGTCACCTAAACCCTAGACCCCCAATCTCAGCATTTAATCAAGAAACCCTAACCTTGATTAAACTTAAGTCCTAAATCAAACAGGGAATTATCGAATTCAAACTAATCTGACCTAAACCCTAGGTCCTGATCAATCATCTTACTTGATTAATTAATTAATTCCTGAAATCATAATACATTGGCAAATAAACATTATGTTAATTATTTAATTGA
>MU224305.1:0-11868 GCA_018584345.1 Thuja plicata
GTTTTAAAGTTAAAAAATAATCTTAGATTAGATGATGTGTTAAGTGTTAGTATGTAAAGTATGTAGATTGTTAAAAATGATTAATGAAATAGTAAACTCTTTTGCTTGAAAGTAGTTTTCAAAGACAGGGATTCAAATCTAATTTTTAAATAAACACGAAGTTGTGTGAAGTTATACATATTGTATAAAAAATGAAAAGTTCAAACTTGATCTCTATTTTGTCACTCTACAAAATTAATGACTTGATTAGAACAAAAAAATTTTAACAATATTTTTATCAATTTTATTTAAATTTTTTTTATGTTTTTTTATTCAAAAGGTCATTTTAACTATACGTGAGCTCATTAAAAACTTTTAACTTTAAGACATTTAATATTGAATATTAATTTTAAAATTTTAGATAATTAAACTTTCAATTTTATGGCATCTAATATTATTATACCAACCCAATTAAATACAATAATTCTAATTTGAATCGAAATTTCAAAAACAAACATTAGAATTTAAGACACTTCGTATGCAAATTGTTCATTCTACGTATAGTTAAGACACTTCGTATGCAAATTGTTCGTTCTAGGGCTAGAAAACATATGCTTCTATACAGATTTTCCAGGAATCATGCGAATCGTGGAGTGACAAAATATCTTACTTAGAATTTAGATTAAATGCTTCCTAGCTGACGAGTACAAGCTTCACCCTCAATCTTCTCAAATTTGCAGTCAAGTTTACATTCTTGATGGTAAGAAAGATTATTAAAAATCAAAATATTTGTAGATTGGGTTGAAGGGTAAATTTTAGGACTTTCTCAATGTTCGAATGAGAGGTTGATTGATAGTCATTTTCTAATGTAAGAAATCATATTTATTAATTTAAAATTTTATTTTTCAAATTTTAATCTTAAAAGTTTGATTATAAAGTATATTAAAATAAAAAAAATCTAATGTAAAACATTAAAAAGAAAATATTTATATTATTATTATAAGTTGTATTAAATAATTTGGATCTAATAATAACTTTTGTGACAATGATCAATTTTATAACTTGCATGTTGAAAATAAATAAAGTGGTTGAATATTTTTCTATCAAAAGAAATAAAATAAATAAGTTCGCAATCCATTAAGAATGGTTCAAATATTAGGGGCATGTATATGAAAAGAAACAATAGAAGAGCTTCAAATAAATAAACTTTGGAAGATCCCAAATTGGAGGAATGATGGTTAGATTCTACGTAATCCTCAAGGGTTCCTGACATTTGACGAGGGCTCGTGTGATGGTTTCTTGGCGACAATAGATAGTGGTTAAGAATTTTTTATATTTTGTTCTACTTTCTCTTTTTCTCTGACTTCCTGTTGTATTTCTCTCATTTGTTTGCTATCTTTGTATTTGTGTTTGGCGATGATATGACTATGAAAAGTACTACGAGCTTTGCATGAGAAGATGGCCAAGGGATTCAACTCGTTGGTTGATCCTGACCAAAGTCAAGGTGATTTGATGGGCCCTAACCCTAAACTTATAAAAATGTTCTGATTCAGTCAATCAGGAAAGGGCTCGAACCCAACAAGCAAAATAACATCAAGTCTTAAAGATAGTTTGAAAGGAACTCGCAAGAAGTGAATTCAACCAGAGACCAAAACAAAAAAATCAACAAAAACACCAGTAGAAAATATGTTTGTAGAGGCTCTTGTAGAAGAAAAACACCCTTGTCATTCGCTGCTAGGTTTGTTATTTTTTATCATGGAAAAGGGCAAGGGAAAAATGGTGCATAATGACAAGGTAAGTATGCTCTCCTAAATTTGTTGAAACCCTCTACGTTAGCCGTAACCAAGAAATGCCAACAACTATATCTGCAGAAGTGGATAGATTGAATTCTTTTCCATCTTCTTTGCTATAGTTGATCCTTTGAAAGTTCCTTCTTGAAAATTCATGGATGAATGGGTTCTTAATGTATGGACTAATCCTTCTCATCCTCATATTTTTCTTCTTCATCCTCTGAAATGGTAATTATCTCCTTTCCTTTATCACTAATTTTTCTCCTCTTTAGTTCTAGAAGGGAACCACCAACGACAACATCCAAATTCTTTTGACCATAGGAGGAACCCTCCTCAACATGACTCACTGGCACAACACTAGAAACAACCAAACCATAGAAAATGCTCATCTGTAATGATGCAAAATATGACTTGCAAACATCTTCTCTATTTTCCAAAAACCCTAGATATCTGTAGATTTTTTTTATAGGGATGTTGGACCTCCATAGTGTATTTTCTGTACCCAGTAGAGATCTCAAGAAATAAAACACCAAACACATGACCAAGGAACCAAACTGAAAGCCATAATCATCTTCCAATGACATCTTCACATTCTCGAGAAAATTATCGAACAATAGTTTACAAAGATCAAACTAAACACCTTCCCTAACCATTTTATGTGCAATATAGACCACTATAGCAGATGTAGCACCATCATGATTTCAAAAATAAATTTTTTAGGTCATGTCATAGGAAACATACCTCACCATCGGATCAACAAGCATGCTTATCAAGAGGGTGTGCTAATCTCTATTGATGCTAGTCAATTCATGCACTTCCTTATACTTGATTTTGTTCTTTCCAGGAATGTCTCCAATATTGCACAACCCAGAGATATCCTCAATTAATTCCTTTGTTACTGCATAGGGTTTATCGAACACTAGGTTTCCATCCCAAAACTGACTAGGGAAAAAAGGATAAATTCCTTGTCAACAAACCAAGAAAATCCTCCTCAAATATCCAAACCAAGATTACAAACTCTCTGCAAATATTCTGTTGAAAAGCCAACTTCCATCTATCTAAGTTTTCCATGATCAAATTCTTCCAATTTTGCCTTCTTCAATATCCTCGACACGAATGCACCGATATCGCGAACAATGAATTGAGATTCCATCTCCGCACTTAAGAACTTGTAATCAAACACTCACAAGATTTGCTAACAACCTTGATTTTTCTTCTTGCAATAGTGAAAAATAATTTCAAAAATTCACTTTTATAACCATGATCCTTCATAATTACAATTCTAGTAAAAATTTAATTATCATTGATCCAACCCATTCATACAACTCACATCAATCATCCGAAACATATATAATCATTTATAAATCATCCAACATACCAAAGACAAGCCAGTTGTAGTCGGTATAACTTAAGAGTAGGGGAAGTGGCTGATTTAGAATTTTAGTACTCCCCCTGAGCCAAAGCATTCAACTCAGTTACGATTAGAAGAGCTAGTGCCAGGATCTAGTACCACGATATTCTCTTCACAAACATTTTTCTTCTTCCATATCCCTACTATCTTCTGCGATTCATTTGAATCTGTAACATTGCTATCACTTCCAGACTCTACCAGAGCACTATCAGATCTGCATGTGTTAGCATAATGACCAATTTGACCACATTTCAAACAAATAACATTCCTCTATTCCGATCTCACTGTCTGAACTCTAGATCTGCATTGATTAGCCATGTGACCATAATTGTGACACATAGAAATTTCCATGAAAGATATTATTCATTCCATTTTTCTTAACTGGATTAGATACCTGACATCTGCATTGATTTTCTTTATGACCAAACTTATGACAATTAAAGCATTGAATCTCTATTCCTTCCTTATCTTACATTCAACAACCTTATGAAAAAAATTCTTGCATATGAAATAGTAACCCTTAAAAGATAAGTACCTTTGAGCATTTAGTTGTCTGACCGGAGGCCTTCTTGTAGATGTATTTAGATTCTTGACATTTCTTGCTACCCCAAGATTTTCTTCTACTTCAACTACCTTCTCTTTTCCTTTTTTCCTTCATATCTGAACACTCACTGGTGAAACCTAAACCTTCCTTGTCCTTGTGAATTTTCTACATGGCTAAAAGTTTATCTAAAATAGTACTGCTTTCACAAACCTTCACTTCAAATCTTAACTTCCTTAATTCCCATTCTAGATTTTTATTTTCATCTGACTTTGTATTGATGATGTCCTTGATATTCTCTTCATTTTTATTCCATTCCTCTATTCTTTGATTTGTAGTGTTCTTCAAATCTCCTTCGGTCTTCTCCCAATATTCCATCTTCTATGTGAACTTTTCCTTGATAATGTCCTCGATATTTTTCCTGTTACTCAGCTACTTTTCAAGATTTTCCACCTTTTATTTTTACTCCTTCAATTCCTAACTTACTTCCTTGTGCCTTGCCTCTAATTTTTGGGTCTAATCCCTCAAATTTGAGATACATGCATTCGCTTCCTTTAGGTTTTCTTTCAGTTCCTCATTCTCTGATTCAATGCACTCAATGTCGCTCATCATGATCTACCAATCCTCATCATAATAGTACTCTCCTCCCATCTCTTCAAACATCTTGGATCTTGCTCAAGATGTTAAGCTCTATCTGCAAGGGACCAAGCTTTAATATCAATTATTGAAGGGTGATCCCACAATAGTGGGTTACACTTTTTTGCCTAAACGGGCATTGAAGTCTACATTTTGAAAAAAAAAATTCAGATTCGCGTGCATATTGTCGTTAAATCATTTGAAATTGGAAGATTAAGTAAACTAGAGTCTTTTAGGATTTTTTGTCTAGATTCTAAATATTTTTTTTTCTTTTTTTTTGAATTGATTTGAATGGTTTTTTTTTTCTCCCACGAAAACTGCTATCTTGCTGAAAACTTCAGTTTCAAAAAGTTACATTGACTTCATAGAGCATAACTTTTTTTCTAAAATAAATATCAATGCGCTTCTTTCGAATTTGGTTTTGTAACATCCATACGGAGGGAATGAAATTAGTTTGATGACATTATCATGATTATTTCATATTTTATGAATGTTTGAAGTAGAGTAAATCATAATTTTGACATACCTTGAGTGCATAGCTTATAACTTGTTGTGTATTTATCAAAATTCAATTTTTTTGATAGAAAGTAGACTCAAAGATGGAAGGAACTGTTATTTTTCAAAAATAAAATTTCTCTTTTTTACTATTTTTTATTGAATGTCAAACTTAGAGGTTTATATTCGATAAACAACATATATTCAATGCGCGTCAAAAAACATAGACCTAATTAATTCAAAAAATGTCAAATCTATATTCATTAGAAAGATCGTTCAGAGTACTTGTGCGATGAAAAAGGAGGTCTCCTTATTCTTCCATTTGAGCCCCGTGCTTGAGCCCTAAAGCCATGAAAACTTCAGATTTGTGTCAACCTCTGCAAATGACCTCTAATCAAAGACTTTCGATTGAAACTACTTTCTATCAAAATTAATTGAATGAAATTGCCCTTAATCAAGGACTTTCAATAGAAAGTAGTTTCTATCGAAAGTCCCTACTTTCTATCAAAAGTACTTTCTAAATCCGCCTTCTTTGTGAATTTCAAGAGGAATTGCTTCCTCCGAAAAAGTGTAACCCATTATTGTGGGTTCACCCTGAACAAGCTAAATAACTAAGAGGGGGGTTGAATAATTTATTCCAAAATACTTAAAGGAATGTTTTCTGATTCGGAATACACATAAACCATTCACATAATTAAGACTGATAAAAGCATGATAGAACATGAAAAATGAACACCATAACATTAGATATAATGTGGAAACCCAAGATGGGAAAAACCCTAGAGAAGCTAATTCTCATGAGAGTAAACACCGGGGTTAAGGTGATTTTTGCAGAGGGATCACTACCACTTTTATCACTACTATTTGGCTCACTGTCAGTCAGGTTAACTACCCTTACACAAAAAGATGAATTACACAAGACGTCTTACAAACAAAATGTCAACTAATAAAATTGCATCTGCCTATGCATGAAACAGTTCCAGTTGATAGCACAGTGATCACCGACCACAGTAGAACCAGTATAAATCTTATGCCAGCACACACATAATTTATGCAACATGGTATGTAAAGCCTTCTCTCAATACCACAGTAATACTTTGCTCAAATTCCATTTTCTTACACACGTCTGCCATAAATACACCGAAATAAGATCACACAATATTCAGGATACAAAATGATTTCTCTGCTTAAATATACATCTGATAAGATAACTACATATGTGGGCAAGGCCACAAAACATGCCAACTTGAATATATAAGATATATCAATTATATTTAATACGCTACTGTAGAACCTAAACATAGGTCATATAGAAGAATTCTTCATACCACGTTACCATAGAACCTAAAGATAGGTCACCCTTAATATATGCATGTTACATAGCACAATTACTAAAGATAGGTAAATTCACGGGGTCTTCACCACGGATAACTTTAAGAAACCCCCTCCTAGGAAAAAGTGTAAAATCTTGGCGAATCGTACATTAATTTAGGGGAAATTTTTTATTGATGATGGTGAATGTTTTTTCCAATTTAGGAAAATAATACAAAGGCGTAGGTAATTTTTTCCTTGCCGAATGAAAATTCGATAAAATCCTGGCGAATTATAAATTAATGTGGGGGAAAATATATAATATATGAGGCAAATTATTTTCTTGTGAAGGTAAAAAAAATATTTGTACTGGCGATTTTTATGTTTCATTTGAAAATATATTTATTTTATTGGCTAATCTATCGTTAATTATTGTAAAAATAAATATTTTATTTGGCAATTTTCAAAAGATGGGACTTGTTAATGCATCATGTGGGCCAATGCCAACTAATATTAAATGTATTATTTGAGACCATTTGATTATCCTAGATCAATGGCTGGAGTTTAATTTTGGCCCAATTTCATGAGAGAAATAGAGTTTTCCAAGAAGTCACCCGAATAATGACACGTAACATTGTAATTAATGCAACGTCCAACGAATATCACTTTTATTTATTGTAAATATAACTGATCACACATTGGACACATAACCTAATTAGATATTGTTAAATGTATTATTTGAGACCATTTGATCATCCTAGATCAATAGCTGAAATTTGATTTTGGGCCAAATTTCGGAAGGAAATCGACTTCTGCATGAAGTCACCAGAATGATGACACGTATCAAGCCTTAAAAAGTGCACCGTAACCATGATTGTTGATTACTACTGGTTATTTGTTGACATGGACAGTGGATAGTGCAACTGCAACTTGTAACTCGTAACTCGTAAAGAAATAAATGCCTCGTCAGTGACATTCTTTAACTACCATCTTTAACTGTCAGTAGTACACATGCATTTATTGGAAAATTTATGGGAAATATTTACATTTAGATATGAAAGATTAAGGATAGTCGATTTAAATCTCTCACACACATAATACACATAATGCATTTATTGAAATTGAATTAAATATGATTAAAGAAAGAATAATTATTAATTGCTAAGTATCTGTGATCACTACTATCAATCAAGGGGTCAGGGCTATTTATAGACAATCTGGTTTCTTTCTTCTTCATTTTTCTTTTGGTAGATTAAGAGTCAGAGCTGCTGGTGGCGGTGGTAGAAATTCTATCTCTGGTTTTAAGGTTTATTTTTTTTAGGTCTTTAGGCTTTCGAGACACCAATCTGTTTGAGGTGCACATCCCTAGATGACCAGAGGTCCTTTTTGGGCAATGTCTCGGAAGAAATCCTCACTTCTGTTTGTAGGGAGGTTGGTGGTGACACTTTTATAAATTCTACTATGTTGATGTTATTGGATCAAGAGTTCCTTGAGAATGTCGACAGATACCATGTCTACACGAACATTACGTCCCAATTTTTTACGTCTCTCCTCGACCTCGGAGGACAGAAGGTGGATATGCTGATGCTGTTGAGGTAAGTTTTTAAAGATAAATTCCTGAAGGACGATGTCAATGTTGCTGGTTTTGTGGAATTAGGGGTGGGGATCCCTTAGCCAAAAGATATACACAAGTTGTTGGTACCGGGCAGAAATGTGGCCAGACAACCCTTTCTGTTGAACCTCAATGATGAGAAACTAACGCGATATAGGAAATGGACATGGCTTGTGAGGGATTTTCTCCAAAAATGGTTTTACCTTGATGAATTTGACAAGTCAGACTACACATGGCTTGATGAATTCTCAGAGATTATCCTCCCTGGAAAATTCTACTTAGACGAAATGGAAGATGAAGATCCCTGATTTCCTAGTTTACCCATTCCCATTACCCTAGTTTTTTGACAATGAACATGTAAAGTTTCACTTTTTGTTTTATACCGATAAGCAGTTGCCTAGTAGGTTTCTGTTTTTACTATACAATGTACTTTTTTGAAAAAAAAATTATAAAATTTTTCCAAGTTCATTTCAATTTTCTTTTTATGGGTACAAAAAATGATTCTTAGACTTCTCTGTGATTACAATATTTTAATTAGTTTCTTTACCTGTGTATTAGACATTTAAGTATATGCTTAAGTGATGGATTAATACTTCCATTTTTAAAATCTGAAGACTGAGATTCTAAATTTTTAAAATGATTAAGTTTCTTTATCAGTCCAAAGCAAGTTTCTATTTTTAATTTGCCAATGTGTCATATTGATGTGTGATTATAAGATAGAAATAATTGAATTAAAATCTAAATCCGACTACACTGTAAAACTAAACATTTAATAACATTTATTAAATGTAAAAACTAAAAGCTGAAGTTGTAATTTAAAATGATTAAGTGACACTCACACATGTCCTAGTGACATCAAATGACAAGCCAAAAGTTAATTCGACCCGCGATAGTGCGACAGTGCCAGAGACCGTTGGATGAGCACATATCAACGGTGTGCGGTGTATTTCAGGCCGAAAGGGAAAAGAAACCCCATTTTCGCAAACCTATTCCAAAATAATGTAAATGAACTCAAAATCATAGAGTCATAGAATAAGTATCACTTACCTTTGCCTCAAATTAAAATGCAGTAATGCAGTCGTGACTCGCCAATGCAGTATTGAGTATACAGTTCCACTCAATAGTCTGAAACTTTTGAAACTATGCTACGATCAAATATAGAGATATCAGATGGTTTTTATACTAATCCTTATTCAAAAAATTCAGCGGGAGGTATTAGGTATACAAATATTTGGCGAAGCCCGCGTAATTATAACACGTCTTTTGTTATTTCTAAGGTGATTATGGGTCATCCAATACCTTCCCATGATTAATAAAGTTGGCTAAATTACATCGGTTAGAGACACACATCCGTAAAATTTCAGGCGAATATAGGCCGTCGATTTGGGGTCGCTTAGAAATTATAGGTGAATGTTGTAAATTTATGGGGACCAAAATTTATATTCCATTGGCGATAATGTGTACGAAATGGAAAAATTAAATAAACTGTTGGGCGATGGGCCCGGGCTTTGGACCCAATATTAATAAATGTCAGGTGATAGGGTCAATCCAATATGTGAAAAATATTCACCAAATTCTGGGGTCGTCGACATGCGACATTCACTAAATGGTGAATAATCGCCACTAAAGTTTTCGCTGGTCTTCATCACTGAAGGGGAATTACACTATCACGTGCATTTATATTGGGGGGTTTAAAATGTGCAAAAAAAAGGGGGAATATATTGCCTAAATAGGGGGAGTGAGTTTTTGGGGGTGGGGGATGAGGGTTTATATATGAAAACATGTGTGGGGGGTAATGGAGTGGTATTGGATGGGGGTAAAAAAATGGGAGTTTGGGGGAATATTTTTTAAAAATAGGGGGATTCTTTAGTATGCCATGAACATATGTGTTATTATTAAGGTTCACTAAGTGAAGCCCCCATGGGTAAATTCTGGAAGTGAAGAAACACCACAAACAAGTCCATGAATTGATCAACATTACTTCTAAACAAAATGATAGATGAAACCCAATAGAATCTATCTAGAAACAAAATATAATTGTTATACCAAAAATATCTAATGAACTGGAAGAATGTCCAGGTAGTAGGAATACTCGAAAGGACTCTAAAACTCAGCAGTCAACAAATACCAACCAAAACTTAATGCTTCAAAAATCACCATAACATATAGATGTAGCAAAGAGATGAATTCCAATAACAGGAACAATTACATCCAACATCATAACCCAAGACAACACATACACATTTTGTTCTGCATATAACCCAGCCACAAGTAACCAACCAACAACCAACATGCATCCAAGCGAAACTGCCAAAACTAACTGACACATATATGTAACCACTATAAAGTTATTGAAATCAATGATAAGAATGCCAACATATTCTCAATATGTTTAACAAATGATTCAAAGTAGTTTATTTCTATTCTTTTTAATAATTATGATGCTCAATGTAAATTTATTAATAAGAAATTCTAATATGTTGGGAATTGTTCATTTAGAGCTATTACTTGGTCTATTGAGGCCATTTGTGATGAGGTTCTTGCCCTCTCCTACCCTAGATTTCTTATGGTGAAGAATATCTTGATTGTGCTATGGACATTCCTATCACAAATGCTAGCCCCATTTGGAAAGGTTATTAGGGTTGATGGTACCAAGGCTACTTTGCCTCATATGGATGCTAAAATGCTAATTACTTTAAACCATGGCATTGATATGCTTGAAGTGTTGAGTCTTAATGTAGAATGTGGGAATCACTAGTATCATCTTGATGTTCTTGGAGGCATTAATACTTTCTTTTTGTGTAGAAGGGAAGGGCACATCATAAGGAATCTCCCTATAGCTAAACAAAGACATAAGAGACCCTTGGAGAACAAGAATAAAACCAATATGTCCAAGAAGGTGGCGATTGAGAAAATTAATGAACATCCTCTTGCAAGAAATAATGATAACTTGGAGCCTATTAAGGGTCATGCTAATCCCTATGTGTTGAATCTTGCTTCTGAGAATGATGGGGTTGTGGAATCTGATCCTATCTACAGTGATCCCCCTACTATTAAAGTGGTTGTGGAGCCTTCTTCCACAAAACATATGTGTGATGATGTTGATGCCCTTTGTGGACCCTTTAATCCTATTCAAGATGTTTCACAGTCATGAGTTGGTAACCCTATCATATACATTAACTTTGACTCTCTTTATTAGGACCCTCAACCAAGGAGGGTGAACTTCACAAATCAGATTGGGGAAAAAATCACATTGGAAAAAAATAGAGAGAACAAAAAGCTTCTCCATTGGGGATAAAAACATAGAGCTTGGATTTTTTTCTGAAGAAACATTGGTATTTATGAGCAGTGAGCTTATGAACGTCACATGCTAGGTATACATATATGATTGATCATGACTTGTTTGAGGAAGAAAACCAACATCTGATAACAAGTGTTTTAAAAGCTTTACTCCATGTAAAGTGACCTTTTTCTTACGGGTAAAAAACCATCGCATGTTCAGCATCTTGAAAGATAAAGAGTTAGGAGAGCACAATATTTCTTTTGTTTAATTTTTTTAAAATTTAAAATTTTTATAATTACTTGATAAGTTAATGTTACATTGCGAGATTACACAAACACACACACACACACACACACACACACACACACACACATATGGGTGATCTCACAATAGTGTGTCCCACTTTTGGGGACGAAGGATTTGGGACTTGCTCCAAAAAAAAAAAATTGATGGCTTCGCGCGAAGTATTGACTTCGCGTGAAGTGACGGATAGGCTTCGCGTGAAGTACCCTACGTGGGTGACTTCGCGCGAAGTCATGAATTCGCTCGAAGTACCCCACATAGGGTACTTCGCGCGAAGCCATCTTTTGCCAGATTTTGTTTAAATTTTTGGCTACCCATTTCATTTTTACTATTCACTTTTATGGATTTTGTGGACCCGGGGCTTAGAGAAAACCAGTGACGACCAGTACGACGTCAGTAGATCCCGAGCTTCTTCGATCTCTTGTGATTTTTACTAGTACCAGGTACACACATTTTTCTCATTTTTTATTGTAAATTATATGTTTTATATTTATTTTAGTTAATTAT